>JAVSBS010003496.1:45582-66806 GCA_033124195.1 Coracias cyanogaster | reverse complement strand
TGGTAGGAGTATGCCACAGTATGAGGAATTCTATAGGTCAATGTTAAAATCAGACCTTCAAAATATGTGACATGCCAGGAATTACATCACCATCATTCCTCTGTCCTCTGCCTGCAGAGATCTGTTATGATGCAGCTTTGTTGACCCAAGTTGAAGAATTTCATACACCATACTATGAGATATGAAGCCCTTAGCATTAGTGCCAGGTTTGTACCCCAGCTGTTCCTAAGAAGGATCACTCTTTGACCTAAGGGAAAATACATTTAAAGTAAACTGGATCAGGCCTTCCTTGTGTTTTTATTCCTTCCTCAGTTTGTTCCTCACATATCAGGCATTGGAGTAGCAGCTGAATGAATAAGAAGTTGATAGCACCACAGCAAATTGAGGGCAAAGAGGCTATGATCTCTATTTGTCAGGTTGGAAGTAAAGGCTTAGTTATTCCCTGCAAACACAGGAAGTAAAGTGCAACTAACATTTTCCTGGTGAGAATATGGAGACAGGCTGACACTACAGAAACACAACAACAACAAAACAGAAAAAGGAAAGAAAGGAAGGAAATGAGACAAGGCAAAACAGAATTAGAAAAAATGTTCTTATGCTCTTCCCATGGTAAAAATGCTCATCAGAATATTTCCAGAAGCTTCTAATCCATTGTGCAGTCTAAATCCATATTTCTGAAGAGTCCTAGCTCTGGGAGGCCTATATTTTTACTTTCTGTACTATTTTCCTAACTGATTTAGACATCACCTATGGTGAATACAGTAACTGTGGTAGTTGCAGATCCTATAGACTGGCTAAAGCTAGGCAGGCTCAGGAACCAGTTCTCCATCACTGAAGCTGACATGATTTCATCATGAGCTGCAATATTCAGAGTTAAAGACCTAGCAATCATCTCAAGCAAAGTTCTGTGCTGCTCTGCCTATGCTGGGGAAAATGACCAACATGTTTCCAACACCCCTTTTGAGGAGGACATTAGCTTGCAAACCTCTCAGATAGGGTGGGAGGGATTCCTGAAACACAGCCATCTGAGAAGCTGTCTGTGCAATGCAGCATATGGCAGATCAGATCGTGAAATCAGCCTGGTCACACTAGTGAACTGCTGCCAGTTGGCTCAAACTTGGCTTCCCAATGCCTTAGCGATTCAGCAGTTACACACCACCAAATCAGGAGTCCTTATGTCCTTCTGTAGTAGAGAAGTGACCTTCTGCATCTTTAGGAGGCTTTGTTCATTTGCATTATACCACCACTGTGGTCACTGAATGTGCCCTTAGTACTCCTTAGCAAAGGAGCAGGCATGATGGGTTCCTATGAAAGGTCACATCTCCACTGACTTCATCTAAGCTGTGGCTTTTCAATAGGTCTCAAAGCAATGAGTCTTCCTGTGCTAGTGCAAACTCTGGAGCAGAACAGCGCTGTAACATCCCCCAGAGACAATTCTGGTTGCATTCGCTGAGCCTTAAATGTGTATATATCCCCTGGAAGCTGCTTTAGTGGAAAGGTAGAGCTTTCAAAAGGTTCCTTATTGTCTATGCTTTATGTTGGTAAAGATTTTCCAACTTTAGTCCTGCTGTATGTTATCCAGTTTCCAAGGAGAGAACAGGCTTTGTTATCCACTAGGTAACTGCACTGACAAATTTCCTCATCATGGTGGCTTAGCACATTGAGGAAATTCCTTTCATCTTTTAAAAATCAATGTGTTTCAGTTTACCTCCACGAAGTGCTTTCACTGAATTCACTGCTCTCCCTTGCATCTTCAGCCAGTCAGTAGCTGCAGACCATATTTTGTCCTTCACTCCAAGTAATAAGTGGCAATAAGTGAAGACATTCATGTTTATCTGCTTTTTAGCCCATTTCAGAAAATACTAAAAGTAACATATACCAGTCATAAAAGTAACATATACCAGAAGATCAGGCCATGATCTTCTCTTATTAGCCAAGTCCTTTAAGACTCATATGTTTCCCACTTTCCATCTCTTCTTTCTTCCAGACCTCAGTTTTTCCTCCTGAAAAGCCATATCTGCTTCTCAAGCTAAGTTTTCTGTAACTATTTGAGTTCAGCTAGTACTCTCCTGAAATTGTTGCTAAGCAAGAAAAAGGAAGAAGGCATCTTGGCAGAAAACTCCATATATCTGAGTTATGTGGATTAGGAAGAAACTGATGCCTCGCATTCGACATCTGCAAAGGGTGAAATGAGGTGAATATGAGATATGTAATCCTTGTAATTCCTTTTGAAGGGTTTACTGTGTGGATCTGCTGTTCAATTACCTACAGGCCAGCGGAAGATTATAAAGGGAAAGAGTTTCCTCTATGACATACAAAGGGACTTAAACTTGAAGCACAAGTGAGAAGATTTTGCAGGCTGAGCACTGCGTCTTTTCTTAAAGGAAGAAAGATGGACTTTCCTCCTGTAGATCCACAGATTATTTAAATTCAGTCCCCTACATTTTCAAGTCTTATCTGAAGTGGGAAGTGGCCATCTCTCTCCTAACCTCTCTTCTTTCCTGTGAATCATGCAGCATAAACTGTTGTATGTCCACTGCAAAGACAGACGTGTTATTAACATTTCCTCAGGGCTTGATCTCAAGAGAAGTTGTGCTGTGTGATTCCATGTGCCATAACTCACTGGTGTTAAACCACAAAAGAGAATAAATTCCTTTTCTCATTCTTAGGGAGTGCCACCATCGCAGAGGAATATTGTGATCTCCCATCATAGCACGAGAAGCACCAGGTTTTGCTAGATCAAACCAAAATCTTGGTCCCTTCATGGGACAAACAGAGCTTTCCCCACTTTGTGTGGGAAGCACACTATTTGTGACACCCACAAATGGATAACCAGGATCACCAACCTGCCCCTTCCACAGATATTCCGGTGGTACAAGACCTCACTAAATCTGGGATTGTCCTCAATCTCCTCCCTTCAGCCACAAGGGTAGCAGGGAGCATGTACATATGTGAGCACTGCAATGGACTACAACATTTTCTGCTTCCTGTTGTGCTGGTTCAGCCATCATCATTTTACACTGCCAAAAGTTGCCTGATCGCACAGGACAACACTGAACTCAGTAACATCCCCTCAGAAGTCTTCTTTCAGACAGTCCTGCCATAAGTGCCTGAGGGCATCATCTGATGCCCACTGTGGTGCCAGCAACTCCTGCTGGACACAACAGATAGAGATGGCTCCCTCAGGGGCCATTCACATGGAAGGACACCTCTGAGAGAGCTCAGCAAGATGCAACCAGCCCCAACAGAAGCCACACCCAACAGGAAGCTCTTCCAACTGATCAGCTCCTGGTTAATATAGTCATAGCCTCTCCCATCACCACAACCATGACCACCTGGGTGAGGGCAGAGCCACAGGTGGGCCAGGTTCTGCCTCTGAAACATGAAGCCAACAGGAAAACCAAAACATTCTGCTAGGTTGCAACTCATTCACAGGTCAACTCCAACTTGGGGCTTACAACTCAGGTCCCAGCACTTCACTTCCATAGCTGAATTTAGTACTTCCAGAGTAAAATTCATCCTTGTGGAGTAAACCAGAGGAGGACCTTAACTTAGCCATAATAAGACCTTGCCTATAAGAAAGTTTTTTTTATCTGGAGTACTAATAGGTAATCATGCTTCTGTGTCACATGCCCTTGTAGTGCAGGGACTTGCTGTAATAGGGACATGTCTGCTGTTGTGGCAGAATGGCATTTTTGCTTTTTACACTCAAATAGTGCAGTAGCCAAGGGGGCCCAGTCTAGTGACCCTCTAAATAAAATTTAATGCTGGGACTATAAGCAGCATTCCCTGGTCTTCAAAGAGCTCTTTCCCCTTCCCAGAGCTCACAGGCATTTGCCTGTCCTTCCAGAGCAACATCCACAGCCTCACTGCACACCAGCGCTGGGAGGAGAAGGACAGCCCTCCAGACTTGTCTCTTCAGTTGACTCCAGCTCCTTTACACTTGGCTGCCTCTGGGTTTGTTTTAATAACTCAGCTGTTTGAGCATCATTAAAATGGTTCTGAATGGAGCCTGTGATGAGATAGCAATCAGCATGTGAACCAAAGTGACTCACTCCACAAATAATATTTGCCAGTACTGTTACGAGTATAATACAGCTGCTACTGTAAGGCTCCCAGGAGCCAGGTGACAAGGAGAGAGTGGAGGGAGAGGTACTGGTTGAGAGTCTTCCTACAAAGGTGGATGGAAAAGGCCTCTGCAGCACTCACAGTTTAATATAGTAGCTTTCCTTTTGGGTGGTTTTGGATACTAATACACCTTGCATGCTTCAAGCAATGTTGCATGGGTCACAATTCTCGCAAAGGGAAGACAAAACTAGCACATGTTGGCACTGGCAGTAGGTGTGTCTGAGCTTTGTTGAAGCTCCTGATGCACATAAACATGAAAGGTGAATCACCATATTTTATATTATGTTCTCATAAGAGTCTGGACCTTGGCATAGCAGAGGGTCTGTGTTTTGGAAGACAAGATGCTGGCAGCACATATGTCCAGTTTAAGGATGTTTCTTCAACAAGACAAAAAACTTTCCCATTCACAAATTTTCCAGCATTTCTGGCTTTCTGTATTTTCAAATAACATGACACATGACGCTCATAGTTACTATGAGACTAACTGTAGCTTGCTTTGAACTGAAAATACTGCTGCTGACCCAGGGTACAATTCAACTGCATGGGAGCCAAAGGCAGGTCATATCAGCATATGCCCATGAAGAGAGGCATGAAATGCCAGAGCAGGGCTGAAATGCCAGGGCAGGGCTGCATGGGCAGAGCTAGCCCAGCATTTGTCTGTACTGATTCTGGCTCTACCTGCTGCTCCTTTTCATGAATACCAAATGTAAGTGAAAAAGAGATCAAATAACAGAGGCTTGCATTCCTGCTCTGCCTATGAAGGGAAGTCTCAGAACATCTTCATTTGAACTATGCAGATATAATTAGTTAATCAGTGATAGGAAGAGCAATCTTCCTTGTTTATAACCTGCAATATGCCAGTGGAAGCTCTCTTAAGCTCCTAAGAAGCCACTTTCAATCTTGTCACAAACTGCAATGAAAGTAGGGCTGTTTCCTTCCTTCTGACAGTCACCTACCTCCTCCCAGCACACTGTTAATTGATCCTAATCAATTGCTCAGGAGTTTCATAGGCAGAGTTCAGAAAAATATTATCCTGACAGAATTTCCCAACAGAAAACCCAATTTTTGTTTGTATAGATATTTTTACACACTCCTCCCCTATCCCTCTCACACTCCTACCCCCAATGATGATTATTGTTTTTAAATTTCTCTGCAGATAAATATTTTAATGTGTGCACATTTCGTGGCAACCTCCAGTGCTGACTTTGTGCATGCTGATTTTGGACTTTTTAATATTTTGGGTGGAGTTCTCAGCCCTCTCTGGCTCTGTTTTCTTTTCTCAGCACGATGGTGCCAGGGGCACTGATGCGGCATGGTTCTTGCTTTTAACTGGGGGGAAAAGTTTCCTTTTACGTATTTCTACCTCCAAAAGAGAACGGATCTCAGCTTCTTTTCTCCTCTTCCTTTCCCTACCAAAAATTGTAGTTCCTCTCTCTGCGCCTGCTCTTGCCACTGGCTTCAGTTCATTCTGTCTCCTTGCTTCTTCTTACTTAGGAAAGGAGCTGCAGCAACAACATCAAAAATATTCTACAGATACTCTAGGAGTAGCCTCATGTGTAAGCAATCAGGCTGTAGCTGAGGATACGTAGAGCCAGTTCCCTTTTCCTTGTGTGACCTTGAATAAATTAATTCTGCTCAGATCTAAAAAGGAAGATAAGCACTTGCAGTGGGACATAAGAATATTCTGCAATGCTCAAAACTGCTGCTCGTCCAGTGCTTCGTGTTGAGAGGGTCCTTAGTTTTCAATATTTAAATTTCCTTCTCACTCCAAGTCTTGCTTCTGACCATGGCCAGAGATGACATGGTCTTGACAGGGCTTATGCTGATGACCCACCAAGGTCCAAAAGCTTGACTGTCTTCTGTACGCCTGCCCAAAGCAGATGAGTTCAAAGATGCACTGTGAAAACATTTACCAGAACAGTCTTTGCAAAAGGAAAATGAATTAACTTCCTTCCAGACGACAGTGTGGAAGCTATACGGTGAACACTCACCCAGCAAGGTGAGTCTCAGTGAACTGAGTCAGAGCCACCTCCCCCTAGCTCGAGGGCAATACCCGAAACACAGACCAAGGGAGCATCTGAGCACTACAGCCTGGTGTTCCTTCTGGCATAAATAAAAAACCAGATTCACTGGGCCAGAAAAGGAAGTAACAACAAGGTTGCTTTTCCAGCTCATAATTTTCATGGGATGGGAGAATCCTGTGAAGTTCCTCTTTCAAGTACAGTTTCTGCATTTCTGGTTGTGACAAAGCGACAGAACTAGTATGAAGTGCAGCTAGGATATTTTCCATAAGCATCCTGACAACTAGGCTCTAAGATCCACAGAGGAGAGGAAAATAAAGATGCTTCCCTGTTGTCCATGGTTCTTTACTGGCTGCCTCACTCATCTCCTTGCTGAGGCTGGTGGTTGTCTGCAGTCTTGTCAAGGGACTTCATGCTCCTCTGTAGTGTGTTAACCTTGACCAACAGCCCAATGCCCAGCCAGCCACTTTGTCAATCCTCCTTTCCACATGCTATATGGAAATACCTGCTCCACTGTGGTCCTCTCCATGGTTTGCAGGGGAGTCCCTGCTCTGGCATCTGGAGCACTGGAGCCTCCAACAGCCCCAGCTTTGTGGAGCTGTTAATGTCTTCAGACAGAGCCAACAAGTGTAGCTTGTGGGCTCCACTATTTAGAAGTGTGGTACCACTCTAAATAACTCATTTACTCCATGCAAAGTGTTTTGGTAGGAATTGCCTCCTACTGTGTGTATAAATAATTTAGGATCATCAAATCATAGAATCATTTTGGTTGGAAGAGACCTTTGAGATCATCATGTCCAACCGTTAACCCAGCATTGCCAGGTCACCACCAAACCATGTCCCTCAGCACCACATCTACACTTCATTCACACACCTCCAGGGACGGTCACTCCATCACTTCCCTGGGCATCCTATTCCAGTCTTTATAACCCTTTCTGTGAAGATATTTTTTCTAATATCCAACCTAAACCTCCCCTGGCACAACTTGAGGCCATTTCTTCTTGTTCTATTGCTTGTTACAGGGGAGAACAGACCAACCTCTACCTCACTACAACCTCCTTTCGGGTTGTTGTAGAGAGCAATGAGGTCTCCCTTGAGCCTCCTTTTCTGCAGGCAAAACAACGTCAGTACCGTCAGCCGCTCCTCCTAAGACTTGTTCTCTAGACCCTTCACCAGCTTCATTGCCCTTCTTTGGACATGCTTCACTACCTCGAATTAAATCTCTAGCTTTTAATATCTAGCTTTGTGAATCCATGAATTATATTGGTGTCCTAAAGTGCACTGTAATAAAAATAGCAATACTGACTAAGCAAATTTACCTCATTTTCTTCCCCACCAATTTACAGCCAACTTCAGGGGCAAGATCACTGGAGCCAAGGAAGATATGTGCATGCATGTTAGAAGAGCACAGCATAGCAATGTATGACATCTGTCCAACTAAAAGCAGCACTTAGTTGAAGTTTTGATATTCCTAGCAAACTGATCAGGGAATGATTCAGACTAAAGATTATTTACAGAAATTATTCCCCAGCAAACAAAACAAGAAAAAAAAAAATGCTGTCTGTGGGCAGTTCAGGAACAGGAAAAGAAAGAAAATCAAATCCTAGATGCTGCTCATCTAATGAATTATTTACCATGAACTAACTAAACACCAGTTTGTATTTATACAGCATTTAGTAACAGAAAGTGGTGTGCAAGCATTATCTTTGTCTACAATAAAGCTGGATGGGTTAAATTAAGTCAGACCTCAAAGATATGAACAAAATGCGTCAGCTGACCCACATAAAATGGTAACTGTTTCTAAAAAAATACAATTTTCTTATTTTTCATTTTAAACCTGGATGCTGAATGCTTCTGAAAATTGCATCAATATACTGTTTTCCTGCCCATCTGCAGTGCAAATGTAAAGGGAAATTATTGATGCAGAGTTTATGCATCCTTTGTAGGCTGTTATTAGAGTTCCCTCTGCTGCTGACTACGGAGCTCAACTTGTACTGCTCAGGTGCTGGGTACTAACAGAGTCAGGTTCAACAGTGCATATTACTGAAGTGAATAATACTTCAATTACAGACTGCTGGTCTCCAGAGATAGCACAGGAACAGCAGGAATAAAAATCCTGAGACTCTGCTCCTGGACCTGTGGGTCATAGTTCTGATATTTGAGGTGAAAAAAGAAAATATGGGTAATGGCACATTATCATTTATCATCTTTGTTCATCTAACAGTCATGTAGTTTTATTCCCCAGACTTTGTCCTCAAAAATTCTTCTGCAGCCACTAGACAGATTCCTGAAAGTACAGTACAACGTTTGCCAAGCATTTTGGCAGCAGTTACAGTACACAGCTGTGAGATGAGAGTGGTCATTACACAAGCAACCATGTTTTGCAATGTATGCCAGTGCCTGTACCTTATTTCTTTCTTTAAACAGATAGGAGTTAGAAAATACTAGAAGCAGAAATGTCCTTTCCCTTTTCTTTGAAGCTCCAAAGTGGAGTGGAGGATGCTTCTCACAGCCATTTCTCTCTTCCCTGGCCTCTCTGAATTTTCTAGCAGATCGCAACACTGTCTTAGGGTGGTGACCACTCTCTACCCCACAGTGCTCATCAGCATGACACCCACAATGGGCTGGAAACAACCAGGGGGATCAGCAGGATGTTAGGTTCCTGCAAGCTTGTGTTTCACCCTGAGGCCATCAAGCACTTGAATACTTTCTCTGCCCAACACCAAAAGGACACCCTGGCCATGACAAAGAAGATAAAGCAAACTCTGCCAGCATTTACAAATGAACTGTCTGAAGAAAAGGAGGTTGAGGGGAGGCCTTACCACTCTCTACAACTACCTAAAAGGAGGTTGTAGTGAGGTGGGTATTGGTCTCTTCTCGCAAGTCACAAGTGATAAAACAAGAGGAAATAGTGTCAAGTTACGTTAGGGGAGGTTTAGGTTAGACATTAGGAAAAACTTCTATGTCAAAATGGTTATGAAAGACTGGAAGAGGCTGCCTGGGGAAGTGGTTGAACTGCCATCCCTGGATGTATTTAAAAGACGTCTAGACATGGTACTCAAGGATATGGTGCAGTAGTGGGCCTGGTAGAGTTAGGTAACAGTTGAACTTGATGATCTTAAAGGTCTTTTCCAAACATAGAGATTCTGTGATTCCGTGAAGGAAAGCAAGAGAGAAGGGAGGTGACTTACTGATGACAAAACAGAAATTGATCCCAAATTTACTCTCTTCAGTATGTTTGTGACATGCTGGACCCAAAAGAGTCCTTTTAGTTTGTGAGTAAGATAGAAAGCTCTCCCAGGAAAGAGAATCTGACTGACTGATCCTTCAGGATATATCTAAGGTTGAGTTATTTCACTTTCACCAGCTTCTAGTTAAAAAAAAAAAAAAAGTGGGAAGGGGAATGGAGAAATGGCCCTGAATGAAAGCAACAATATTTTCTTGAGCAATTTCATGGGAAAAAAATGTTTTTCCTACTTCCATGTAGTGTCAGCTTGGTAAAATTCAGCCAGCTCCTGAATGCAGGGAAATGCTTTCCAACCCAACTATCTGTTACTCCTCCTCATTCTTCAGCATTTTCTTGGTCTCATCCTTAGTTGCCCCTGAGATGTTACATTTGTCTTATTTTTGTAGTCACTAACTTCTGCCCACAGTCTCAGAGTATGAGAAGTCCTTGATTACACCTGAGTGCAAATGAGGCATAGGCACAGATGGAGCCTATCCCAGGAGAAAAAGGATAAAATGGGAACAGAGATTCAGAGCCGAAATTGTCAGCTGCCACAAGCCTTGAGGCACCATACTGAAATGTTGGAGAGCATAAGCCAGCTCACGCTTCTTGCTTGGTGTACAGATGAATAGAGGATCAGAAGATCACGTCCACCTGAACAAACCTAGGCTTCTGAGGCTGAGCCAATGACCAGAAATAGATGCTTCCAGAGTGCCATCCTTCTCAACCTAAAGAAAGAGAATGAGATAAGTCAGGTGAATAAATGAGACAAGTCAGGCAAAGAAGAGCTGAAAGTGTCTAGTTATCTACATTATCACTATAACGCAGTGACTCAGTGGTGGAGAGAAGGTGGGATGAAGCATTTGGCATTGCCCTGAGCTTGGGGGGCATAGAAAACACTTAAGCACCTGCTTTGGTGAAATGAGTGACTTGAGTTTGGTCCTGGTGGATTTGTTCAGGTTATAGAGGACGCCCCTGTCAGGGACAGATAAAAACTCCTCCAGTCCCACATAATAACCATTTTCTATTAGTCAACATTGAGAAAAGAGATTTCTTTCCTGCCATTGCTTGGTCTGTCCACGCAGACACTGAACATTTTTGAATAAAGTGTTTTTAGTATGTTCAGTACTCAGTACAGGTAAACAGATAGAGGAAGAAGAGTAAATTCCAGGCAGGAGTCAATTGGTGCTTTGATACTAAGGAATTGTAGAAATGGACCAAAATAAGTCTCTAAATCTGCACGCAACAGAAATATTTGAAAGGTGGGTCTACACCTTCTCGTTCAAGTATCATAGAACACCACAGGTATCTATACGGCTACTGGTAGCATCCACCGGAGACAGTCCATGACAACAGAGACCAACAGCCCATTGACATTATGAGTTTCATTGCGTTAATCAGATTCCTCACAGTGAGAAAAATGCCAGTGCATCCACAAAGAGGAACATCATTGTCCTGCAGGCAGCTTTAAGGAGGATTTGGTTATGTGTTTCAATGAGACATTTAAAATTGCACTCATCAGTTTTCAGAA
The DNA here is from genome assembly GCA_033124195.1 of Coracias cyanogaster. Taxonomy (NCBI): domain Eukaryota; kingdom Metazoa; phylum Chordata; class Aves; order Coraciiformes; family Coraciidae; genus Coracias; species Coracias cyanogaster. The sequence continues at coordinate 55,900 of JAVSBS010003496.1, read as the reverse complement.
ATCTCACTCATTTAAATTGTCACAGCTCAGTAGCCCTGGGATTCTGGGATTCAAAAGTAGAAAAGGGTAATACTCATCAGCAAAAACTCCTTACTAATTTATCAGAGAACAGAAGGAGAGCAAATTTTTTAGTGAAAGAAATAAAAAAGAGGAATCTGACTATCTTTTCTGTCCTAGCTGCTGGATGCCAAGCAGAAAGACACACTGGTGTGGCTGCTGCTAACCTTGGCAGGTTTACAGAAAGAAGCCAGATTATCTTCCGTTAACTTTTTGTCCTGGTGAAATCAAGGAAAGACAGGGCTAGGAAAACGGGAAAAGGGTAGCTCAAAGGAGAAAGACTCAAACTGGCTTTAATCCAGGTTGCTCTGGTCAGCTGTAGCCCAGCTCCTGCACTGGAGCTCTTCAGAAGAGTGAATGATATCTTTGGGAGCAAATCTCCCTAAACAGTCCACTGTATAGATATTTTTTTCTTGAGTCTGTGGCTTCAACTGTGCACTGAGTGACAAACTCAGCCTCATGGATGTAGCTGTCTCTGGCAAGTGAGCAGTTGTACATCTCCCCAGCTCTCTGCAGATGGGGCCTCCCTCCTGCACTAGCTGTCAGCCTTTTCTGAGGCAGCTACACCCCACCTTGTCCCTCCTGCACTTTAATCTGAGACCTTCTCACATGTTTTTTTCCAGACATGTGGGTCTGGTAAACATCGCTAGCACAGCCCAACCCCGGGCCCTGATATAAGAACATGCTTCTCATATTATAAGACTCAAATTATAGTCTGTAGAAACTTCAGGAGTATGTCAACATGGGAATAATTTTATTCTTTTTTCCTTTGTCTGTAAGTAATGGGAGGTGACAAGAAGGAAGTGTCTTTTCTCTGGATGAGAGGTAGGAGGAAAGAGAGGTGAGATGCTGCAAGTGTCTTAAGAATTCAGCAGATAAAGAACAACTCTACAGTGCTGCATGTGAGATAACCTACACTCAAACCTCTGGGACATATCACAAGCACGTATAAAGAGGGGAAAAGCTCATTACGGGGTAGAGAAATACTGGGCGGTGAATGAAAGCTAACAGCCACCTCTGTGTAGCTTCCAGTAGACAGAAGTTACCTACTACCTGGTAACAGGCACCTTTTCATCAGCGTGAGGACAAAATAAGCAGAAGGTAAGATAACCCTGCCAGATCAGGCTGTAGAGAGCAGACCAGCAGGTGCCAGGGCAGGAACTGATGCTTCTGCAGCCCTGCTACACCAGCCCTGTGGATAAAGAGGAGATATCTTCTGTTTTTCTTTAAAGAGACAATCCAACACCTTGTAAAAGCACTAAATGCACTTACAATGAGGAGGGCTGGGAACAGAATGCAAGTGCCTAATGCTGGTAAGAAGGGTGTGTACCAAGCTACAGAAGTGTCCCTGGGCAGTAGTGTGGTTCCTGGTCAGCATCTACCCCACGAGCACTGGCAGAAATTACCCCTAGCCATGCTGCTGGGAAGAACTGCAGAGGAAGAGATACATACTGATAAGAGGACACCTTCTATCTCTGGCATTCATATTCTCATTCCTCTGGATCTGGTGTGCTGCTATGTACAACTTGAAATGGGAACCCATAAATGCCACCTAGTGGTGAAGCCACCTTCAGGTTCCTGCCCCTCATGCTTCTGTCAGTCCTACAGACGATGAAAAATCACAGCTGTGTCCAAAGAGGATGGTTCTTTAATTCCAGCTTGAAGGGGCAGGGGGGACGATGACAACAACACGGTGTGCTCTGAAAGCCTCTGATTTAGTTCCCAGTCACTAACATTTTTAGGAATGGAGAACAAGTTATAGTGTCTCTGCCCAGCTCCGTAGCAGTTCTTCACAGGCTTTGTACCCTGCTGCTCACTGGCGTGCATGCCGTTACCTGAACCCTGACCATGCTGCCTCACAGCCAGACTGACTGTCTAGACTGAGCATGGACAACATAATCTGTGCAAATGGTTTCATGCTGGCACTGCCTTGACCATAAAGATATTTAGAATTCACATAAGCCTTTACAGACTTGCCAGAAAGAAACAAGGCAAAATATCTTCTGGGTAAATGAAACAACCAAATAGGTATTAATAAGAATGTGTAAGAGACTCAAAAAAGTGGAATACATGGGGACAAAACAGGACATATCTCCAATATTTGAGAAATACCTGTCCCTGTGGTGTTCTTTTCCAGCTTTTATCAGCTGCAAGCAGTAAGAATTTTCTTCTGTGTCACTTGCGTGCTAAATAAGGAGCTAATACCATTCATAAAGGAAGAGAAAAATAAAGAAAAAGCAAGGCTGTCTGCGTTCACCACTAAGCTGTATTTAAATTCAAACTCCTCTTTCTTTTGTGTGAAGTGAAAAGTCAGTGGTCCTGATTCATGACTTCCATTACCTCAAAGGTGTGGCTGTGGCTGTGCTGCACAACATGAAGGCAGGTGATAATTGTCTTGCTCTGAGTCAGGCTGGTTCAGGTTCACATTTCCTTGGCTATTTCTAACCAGCCCTACAGCCTCGGTAGCATTACTGAGACACCAATAATGTCAGTAAGTCTGACTGATTTTGAGAGAGAGATTTTGAGGCTAAATCCTCAGTAAAGACTGTGAGATCTTCTCAAAGCCTCCAGAACTAGAGTCTGTATAATTAACCAAAACAGATAGATGAGTGCCTCACTGGGTGCAACTTGTTTATTCAGGGAACGCTTTATGAAAAACTAATAGAACCAGGATTGTTTCATTAATAATTCATGCGCAGGATAAAAAAAAGGTTAAACAGTTTATTTATATGTAACAACTGATAGAGAAAGCTTTAGTAACTTCTACTTGCCTTTACCAATGAGGAAACCGGGGTGAAGGAAGCTGCTGAGAGCCACAACAGGAATCAACATCAGAGACAGGAAGAGAATTGAGAGACCCCTGGATTGCAGACCAGCAGTCAGATCACCTGGATATCTGGGTTTTGGTTTTGAGCCTCCAAAGTCTGATTTATCAAATAACTCAAAGTTTTTCCAAAACTATCAAACCTGCAAAGCAAGGATTCACAAGTCTTTCCCCAGTCATACCTCTGATTAACAATTGCCACAACAATAACTGTTGTGAAAGTCAGTTACAAACATTTGTCCTGGCCATGGTAGGAAATGAGCTTCTCTGCTCTCTTTGGCAGTCCCAGGGTTTGGCTGCCTGCGTGGTGCCTGACAGTATGCAAGTTCTTAAGCAGGATCTTAGGAGTTTTTTTATTAATTTTATTATCTTCTGGCTCCCAAAAGCAGACCAAGAAGTTTTCTGAGAAAGGAAAAAGCCAAAGATGTTACAACAGTTCAATAATGCAAGCAAGGTAGGAAAAAATAAAAGGTACTGTGTTCTTTGTGTTACTATGGACCAGCTGTAACCAAAAATGAGATTAGCTTTGGTTCTGCCATTTGGAAAGCAAACTCAGCTTCTGAGTTTATACTGAAGCAATGCTTTCTAGGCAGCTTTCTAACCTTTCACAGATATTCCCACTGACCATGGAAACATTTCTATTCAGATGAGATTCTGTAAGATAATTTCCTTTTATGAACTGTAAGTTGTTTAACAGGCCTTTCTGTTGTTTCTTTCCAAAGTCATTTCTCTTTTCCCTGTGCTCATAAACAATCTCATCAGACTTAATCTCCTATAAGCAGATTGTTCTTCCTCTCAAATTGGCAGTTATTGAGGGGCACGCATCTACCATTTCCCAGGCAAGACTCTCAGGGACCAACTTTCATTTACAGAAGGGCTCCTTTTTATCCTGTTCTTATAAGTGAAAAAGGATAGGTGTTTCTACCCATTTCAGGGTAAGGAGATGTTATTGGCAGTAAGATGTAGGTTCTTGGTTGAAATTGAAAGAACCCTGTTAGATTATTTTCGCTACAAGATTGTGTAGAGGCCTCAATCAGAGACCGTGGCTGTGTTCACACAGGCAGTGAAAACATTTTACAAGTGTATGGTCTTGTAATTGGACTCTGATGGCTGGATGTTTATGTTTGCACTGAATCCCAGTCAAGTAAGGTGAAATACATGCCCACTTGGCTGCAGTTAAAGTTGAGAATTAGTTAAAAATGCTATTTGAAAGAACAAATGGGCACAGAGGATCTGGGAAAGAAATACTGCAGCATCAGGAGAAGAATGTTTTCAGATTGTATACAGATCTGAACATTACAGTCTAAATTCAGTAAAAATCCTCTGATAGCCTTGCGTATTAACCAAGGAAATATTTTCAAAGTTATATGAGAAAAAATAATTTGACTAGGCTATTAAAGTATAGAAGGATTTACGAATTAAATGTTCTTTTTAATAATACCAATATCTCAAGAAAGGCAAGGAAATCATCAGCAGGAATCAATATGATTGTCAGACATTTAGTTAGAAACATAAAGATGTCCACTGAAGGAATAGCTAACATTTGCTAATTTGTCTTTAATTAGTGTTGCCGAGTTATCTTTTTCTTTTGGCCTTTCGTAGTCATGTTTAAGTAGGGCTTTAACAATGCAATATCTTCTGCAGTAATTTTAAAAAAACCCAAACCTTCATTCAATAAACAACTGCAGTAAAAGATCACCTTTTCTGCCAATTCCATAAAGCTGTATAGGTCCTTTTGTGAAAATATCTCAGCACCTGAAGGTTTTCAGTGCATTATCCCCATAATATCTTTGAAAGTCAGAAAGACACTGTAATTTCCATTTCACAGGTGAAGACGGAGAAGTGAAAACAGGACTCGTGGCCAGCTGGTCTTTCCTTCACATGAAATGAGATACAGCAAAGGCAGATTACCAGACCTGAGAATTAAAAAAGAGCTGCCTAGAGTGAAGGCCAAATGTATACCAGATGCAGTCAAAATGAGTGAAGAGATGTAGAGAACTTTCTTTGGAACAAAACCAGAAATTTAAGTGATGAATTTAAACAAGCAACACAAAACAACATACACCAACCTAACTCTGGAAACACCTACACAACACCCATTTTCAGGACTACAAAAGGTATTTTTAGAGTGCCTAATGTATTGAGAAAGAAATTCAGAGCAGAGAACAGCCACTTTTCTGTATCTGTACTCTGTATCTACTTGTAGGGTATGTGTGGCATCACATCCCACAAGGGTACCAAACTCAGGTGTCCCACATTTTGTCAGAACACAGGCTGGAGAGCAGAGGCAGCTGTCCAGAAAGGCTGGGATTGCTCAGAGGACAACTTCAGGATCATACATCCAAAGCAATACTCATCATGCAGCTCTTCACCTGAGAAAGAAATTCAGACAGGTCTTATACCCAGCATTTAATACTAACTACTAAGTACAGGTTAAGAAGTAGCTGACTTTCCCCAGAGGATATCTATGCATGTAAATGCTCCTGATCTTCTTCAACCTTTCAGGAACTTGCTCAGGATTATATAGGAGGTTTGTAAAAGAGCATAGCCTGGAAGTCGACTTGTTGAAGCCTCAAACCACACTCCTTCATATATAAAACCTGCCTTTTCCTGCATGTATAAACAGGTTCCGAAAATCAGACACATAGTGGGTTTGGGCTAAAGTATTTCTAAGCCAGGTAGGGACTTAACTACTTCCTACCAATTTTAATGAAAATCATGTACCTGAATGCACCAGGACTTTGGAAAATTTTGCCCTGCTTTTTCCGTAGTGTTAGATTGTCCATCCTTGATTGCAGCTGAAAAAAAAAACAAACAAACAAAAAACCCCAAATGAACAAACTATTCTAACCTGGAGTCCTCAAGCTGATATATACACATTAAGTTCTCATACATTTTTCTTCTTCTCTGTAACGTATTTCTTCTGCCCTACCACCTACCCCACATCGACATTTTTAAATATACCTACTTTGTTCATAGGATAGCTGGTGGACTTTTAAAACAATAAGAGTAAGACATCTGATAATGCCCTGAGTGGATGGGTTTTGTGTTTTGTTTTTTTTTTTTTTCTGAAATTGAAGTAGGTTTGTTAGTAGAATTTGAGATCAATATTGTATTTATTTATTCATTTCTGTCTTTGGCTGAGTGTAATCTTATAGTGCTTGGCACTTAGACCATTTGTTAAGAAGGCTGTTAAAGATGTTACAGTGGGATTTATTATGCACTTTTACAGATTTATTTCCTGTTAGATAATTTGGTGGATGTTTCATGTACTGCATGCTGGATAAAAATATAAAAGAACACCATGGATAAAATGGAATGGAGTCTTTATTAGTAGAATAATTTACAGACATATTGCAGCTGCAGCTGGCAATCGCATCCTGCATATCCTCACTGACTTCCCAACACCTTTTCTGAACCATCCTCCCAGCTCTTTGAATTTCATGAATTGACCACGCACTCCTTCCTCCTATGTGTATTAATCATTGGTTTCCTGGTGACAAGGGATACCACTGCTTACATCAGTGTCCGAGACTGTGAATGATGTGGAGTGGTTAACAAACAGTAAATGAAAAACAGTGGCAGTGAGGTAATTAAAGGGTAGAGGGCCAGACTGAGTCATTTATAGATCTCTCTCACTCCAGGACAAATATAAAGATGCACAGAAACAACACAAGCCTATGGCAGTAGGAAAAATAGATGCAGCAGCAGCACTCCTTTCAACTGGACTTACTCCTTCCCCTACTCCCTCCGGCCCCTCTCCCCTCCTCTTTTCTGAGGGTATGTGGCAGCTGGAGCTGAAGGCAGCACAGATGTGTCTGCCAACTGTCAGCTGGCAGAGTCATGGTTAAAAGGTAAAAAGGATTAGATTCAGTCAGTGGAAAGTCACCTTGCTCTACTCACACGAGAACTTTAGGAGATCTTGGAGATCCATCCTGTCTTCTCCCTATCACCTCAACACCAATTATGACTGATTACAAGCTAGCATCAGCAATGTCAACAGATGCATATCAGGGTCACCACCACAGCTGAGAAGGAGTCTGGCACATCTTAGAAGTACATTGAGGGCAAAAAGAGTGGATGAGTGCAGTACAGGATGAATGCTGCACTCCAAACCCCAAGTGAAAGCAGCAACGCACAGTCAGTCGAATTGTCTTTCCCCTGTCTGACAGAGTTTCAGAAAGAGTAAGGGTATAGGTAAGAGACCCCTCTGTTGGGCTGGCAGTATATTCTTTCTTTGCCACATCTGAATGGCCACACAGTGCAGAAAGCAGAGGGATTCCAACTCTGTGAGCCACTGCACTATGAGGGTATTCTCCCAGCACCCTGCCCTGAGCCTTCCTGTGTCTCTGGGGCATTCTTCCAGTGCTATTCCCTTAGCAGCACAAAGGAGAGTAGAAATGGTCAAATAACTTTAAGTCACCATCCACACTGTGTTTATTGCTCAACATATTGCTAGAAGCTTTGAAGCAAGACTTAATCAGCTTAAAAATGCAGTTCACTTCTCTTGTAGGACTTTAGTACAACATAAGTCTTAAGCCAGATTGGAATGATCAAGTAGCACCCACCAGAGCAGTCTTAGCACCATGGCATAGCACACAGGATGGGCTTCTCAGCAGAGCCCAAGCTGGCAGCCAGATCCTGTACTAATACCAAACTTCTTAGAGTCCCGTGACTTTTATACCTCAGTGAGGCTCTGATAGTAGACTTTTAGATAACTGTGGTGTATTGGACTACACCTATAAAATTGCAACCCAAATCTGACCCTTCCCGTTATAAGCATGGCCTTCATTTTTCAGTGATGTCTAGTTCATCTCACAGAGCAAGGAGAGCATAAGGTGTGGTTTTACTGAGGGAAAAGCATGAATGGAGAAAGATTATGTGCCTAACACAGCCCATGAAGTACACGCTGAGGGAGTGTGGTACATCCAAGGAGCATACTATTGTTGGAAAGATCCCACTAGTGTGCCCAGATACTGCCTGCCCACATCTGCATCGCTGCCAGGTCCTCCTCTGTGGAAGCAAACAAACAGCAAGTTGCCCCCAGCAAGAGGGTCTGGGCTTACTTGGGAGACCTACTAGGAGAGAGGCCCTGAGGATCCACAGCTGCAGAAAGCAGTCCATGTGAGGGAAATTTAGGTGTTCAAGGGGTTAGAGGAGGGAGTAGGGTCCACAGGGAAAATCTGCAGTGACTGTGAAGTAGAATCTGATGATGACCCCATAGATCAGTCCTACCTGCTGGGTTATTTGCTTCCATGGATACAACCTGCCTAAATTCAGCATATTGCAGAGCATCAGGAAAAATTCTCTGTCTTTCTCCTCTCTCTCTTCTCCTAGCTGTTTGATCACCGTAGCACACCAGCACTGTTGCTGAAGGATTAGAGTGTTGCTCCATCCTGCACACCCCAACCTCTCCCCAAGCCTTACTGAGCTCCCAGTGTTACTTCATTACCGCAGACATCATCCCGGGTACTGTGGAGCTACTGCTACTCCCCACAGCAACAGTGTTTGGCAGGACATTGCCCTGCACTGCTTTCATCTGAGTGCAAATTGCTTTACACTTTCCCTTAATAACTCTTTAGACCTTCTCCACCCCCTCCACAGTGTGTCTTTTTTCTTTTTGCTAGCACACATACAGCAAGGTAGACACACAATAGATAAAGCAAAAGCTAATTGCAAGGCATGTAAAACACAATAGATGTGCTGGGAATCTATATATCAATACCGATGGGCATCCTTATGTGCGCTGCATAGCCAAGCACCTCTGATAAGAGGCTGGACTGGGAATACATTGCACAGACAGTAATGGATTAATAGCTACAATCCCCGAACTAACTAAATAAAGGAGACAGGCTTCTGGGTTTGTTCATTATTCTTGTAATCTTAAATTAACAAAAATTCAGGGCTATGGTTGTTCTCCCACTGCCCATTTCAACCTCCCAGTTAGAGTTTTGGATTAGTGCAGTGAGCTGCCTAGGGTGGTTTGGCCAGGATCCAGGCTCCGACGTCACTCGTCCCTGACAACTCATGAAGTCTGAACTGCAGCAGCCAGGAAATTTTGGAGCTGGACTGGCAGCCTGCCTGGAGAGCAGAGGCAGTTTCTATGTCTGTGTCCCACTCCTATGAGAGTCGAGAGCTCTGCCTTCTTCTGTCCTCCCCCCACTGTCTTGTGCTCACAAGAAAGGAAAACAAAAAGGACTGAAGGAAAAGAAGAGATGAAACAAGTGACTCTGGAAAGCCATTATGCAGAGTGGTAAGATATCTGCAACCCTATACCTCCAGCTCTACAATAGTGTCCAACAGTATATGGACACAGAAGGACACAAACTGATCAACCCCTTGATATTTAGTCAAGAGGAAACTGGGAAAACAAGAAGGAAAAAAGCAAGAACCTTTAAGGAAGAACACAGTGTGTACATCTGTGTGTCTCTGCACTGTAGGTGTAGCTAAATGTAAAGTGGCTGCCACTCTTAAAAACAATTCAGATTTTTACATTCAGATACTGTTGAAACAGCTACATCACACAAAAGTATTATCTCTTAAAACCCCACACTCTTCTACAAAGTTGGCAAACGTTTTTTAATTATATTTGATCGCTATGCACAGAGTTTCCAGGGAAGAGAGAAGATGGTAACTAGAAGGAGAAGATGAAAAGTGGATATTTAACAGATTGTTTTCTTGGAGGATTCCTTAGCTGATACATGGCATCTCTCAGCACCTACCCAGCAGGAAGGAAACAGCCCACTTGGGGCTTGCAGACCCAGTGCAGACACTGCTCCAAGCCAGAGCTCCTGAGTCATTCGGCATGGTCACTGCTACTTTGGTTTGCAGCTTTTCACCACCCTGGCACCCTGGTTCTATCTGTACAATAGCTTGAAATATACTTTAATGAGGGAAGAGATGGTTCTCCTTAATGGGCTGCTGAGTAGCCCTTTCAGAAAGTCCCAGCTTTACAGACAGGGAAAGACAATGGTGCCATAGAAAAGGGACTATTATCTGGTTTGGTTACCTTCTTTTCACTGTCTAGTCCTGTCATTCCTGATGTGATCTCTCAGTTAATTGGGGTACCAGTAATAAAGAAAGTTGCTCTCACACTGAGTGTGGACAAGTCAGACAGGAAAATAATGCCCGTCTTTTCAGACCTATACACAGTACCATTTGCATTAAAACAAACAGAAGATGTTTTGAGTATGTTTGCAAGATAAATATTTGGACAAACAAACCAGTGATACAGAAGCTGAATATAATGAGCCAGACTGACCTTAGTTCTGACTACTCTACTTTTATTGGAAACTACAAGTGCAAAGCATCTCCAACAGTCAGGTCTCAAACACCTAGTATTTTGGTAATCATATTAGGGGCTTACATAAAAGCAGAATGGTATTGTAAATTTATCTCTGTGATAGTGTGGGCACCATAACCATCCTGGAAAAGTTT
>JAVSBS010003496.1:0-36283 GCA_033124195.1 Coracias cyanogaster | reverse complement strand
GATGTCCAGTTGGCTTAGCAGGTTATTCACTGCTATTTCTTGGACTATGAGAGGATTATTCTGATCTCCATCCCTATCTTACAGCTCAGAGGACTGAATACCATGAGGGTAACTGGTCTGACTATTAAAGACTGAGGCAAAAAAGGCATTAAGTACCTCAGCCTTTTCCCCATCCTTGGTAATGATGTTCCCCCTCACATCCAATAAGGGGTGGAGATTCTCCCTGATTCTGTTTTGGTGGTAATATATTTTAAAAAACACTTTTTATTATCTCTTGCAGTGGTGGCCAGGCTGAGTTCTAGCAGAGCTTTTGCCCCCCCAGTGTTCTTTCTACACAACCTAACTAAATCCCTATACTCTTCTTGAGTAGCCTGCCCTTTCTTCCAAAGGTGGTAGAGTCTCCTCTTTCTCCTAAGTCCCAGGAAAAGCTCCCTGTTCAGCCAGGCCAGTCATTTTCCCCTCCAGTTTTTCTTACAATGCATGGGGACAGCCTGCTCCTGAGCCTTTTAGAGTTCATTCTTGAAAAAAGTCCAGCCTTCCTGGACCCCTTTGCCCTCTAGGACTGAACCCCAAGGGACTTTCTCAACCAGTATTCTAAACAGGTTGAAGCCTGCCTTTCAGAAGTCCATGGTAATATTTCTGCTGCCCCCCCTCCTTACTTGGCCAAGAATTGAGAACTCTATCATTTCATAGTCACTAAGCCCAAGACAGCCTCCGACCACCACATAATCCACCAGACCTTCTCTGTTTGCAAACAACAAGTCCAGCAAAGCACCTGCCCTGGTGGGCTCACTTACCAGTTGAGTCAGGAAGTTATCTTCCACACAATCCAGGAACGTCCTGGACTGTTTCCTGTCTGCTGTGTTATATGTCCAGCAGATGTCTGGTAAGTTGAGGTCCCCCACAAGAACAAGTGTGTGCAATTTTGCAGCTTCTGCTAGTTGTCTATAGAACAATTCATTAACCTCTTCATCCTGGTTGCGTGGTCTATAACAGACTCCCAACAGGATATCCACCTCATTGGCCTTCCTCAACTTTACCCATAAACATTTGACCAGTCCATCACACTTTTTAAATTCCATGCAATCAAAACACTCCCTAATATAGAAAGCCACCCCACCGCCCTTTCTATCTTGCCTATTCCATTTGTAGAGCTTATAGCCATCCATTGCACCATTCCACTCATGAAAGTCATCCCACCATGTTTCCATAATGGTGACCATGTCATAGCAGTCGTGGTGCACAATGGCCTCCAGCTCCTCCTGTTTGTTATCCATGCTGTATGCATTAGTGTAAAGGCACTTGAGCTGGGCCAATGACCTCATTCCCAACAATGGCTTGCCACCCTTAGGCTCAACTCTAGTGGGCCCAGTTTTATCCCCTTCTCCCTTCAAACCTAGTTTAAAGCCCTTTTAGTGAGCCCAGCCAGCTCATATGCAAGGACTCTTTTCCCCCTTTGAGACAGATGAACTCTGTCTGTCACGTGAAGACCCTGTGCAGCAAAAAGCTCTCCATGTTCTTAAAACTCAAAATGTTGTTGGTGGCACCAGCCTCTCAGCCACATATTAATCAGGTGGTTCTTCCTTCCTCTTTCAGTATCCTTCCCTGCCACTGAAGGGATTGTAGAGAATACCACCTGGGCTCCTGAGCCCTCAAGCAATCTCCCCAGGGCCCTGAAGTCTTTTTAAATAGTTTTCAGGTTTCTCTCTGTAACACCATCATTACTAACTCGGATAACCAATAGAGAGTAATAGCTCAATGGCCATACCAGACCAGCGAGTTCCCTAATAGTATCTCTGACCCTGGCCCCAGGGAGTCAGCAGACTTCCCTATGGTGTGGATCTGGCCGGCATATGGGACCTTCTGTTCCTCTCAGAAGGGAGTTGCCAACTATAATTACTCTCTTTTTTTGTTAGAGCTAGTCCTAATGCGTGGGGGAGACCCCCTCACCTTGGGTGACTCCCCTGATGGGCCTTCATCTCCATCATCATTTGTTTGTCCCTCAATTTCCAGAGCCCAGTATCTGTTGTGCAGGTGCAACTGGGAAGGTAAGGGAGGCCAGGAGGGGGTTTGCCTAGCTCACTGAACCTGCTTCCATCCCCCCTTGCTTCTTAGATTTTCTCCTTTTGCCTGGTGGCAAGGGAGGAGGGGATCCTCTCCTTCTAAGGGAGCCTCCAGCTGCTGCCCTGTCCTCAAGGATGGTCGGGCCTGACTCCACCAGTCTATTTCCCTCTCATACTCCCTTATTGTTCTCAGCCTTTCAACCTCCTCCTTCAACTCAGCCGCCAGGCTGTGCAGATCATTCCCCTGGTCACACCGGACACAGGGGTTCTCTCCAGCACTCTCTGCAGCCAGAACCCTGCATCCCCGTGTGCTTCCGTGGGGCCTCTGTCTGAGTCACCATGTAGTTTCTCCTGTGTGGTTTCGGCCTCTCCTTCCGCCCTCAGGCTTCCCTGGGCCAGGAACCACCCAGTTGCCTCAAAAACCTCCAAAAAGTAAAAAAGAACCGTAGTGCTTCAGCACAGGATGTCATTTTCACTTATGAGAGATAGCAACTAAAATACTTCTCTACTTCTTCTTCACTATTTAGTAGACACTCAGCCAGGCTGTTTCCTTGGGGCATTTCTTTCTTAGGAAGCAGAAAGCAGTCATTTATTAACTTACTTATCCAAGCTGTTCCAAGATTTCTTTTCTTCCTCCACCCTTCTCTCTAGTCTGAGTTTTTAGCTGAGGAAGCGGTGTCCATAGCAAGGCAGTGTTTCTGCCTTTCCATAGATTTCTGTTAAGTTTGTGATAACAACCTCACCTTCCCCCCGTTGCTTGCTGGCCTGTTCATTGTCCTCTGCCTGGATGAAAAGGTGCTGAGAGGTGACCTCAGTCTACAATTTCCCTGGGGCTGACCCCTGTATTTTTACAGGCTTCATAGGGCTGTAACCTGCACACCTCTTTCCAGACCAGATTCCAGCCCCAAGATGTTTAACTGCTGTACACATAGGCCAAAAATAGAGTCCCTAGCCTAAAGAGCTTCCTAAATCAATGCAAGACAAGTAAGAAAATGAAAGACAGGAAGAGAGAGAAGTGGACCAGAACAAACAGTGCTACAAGTAGCAGCAAGACTTGGAAAACCTGTCTGGATTTGAAATCTTTTCTAGGTTTCAGAGCTAAGGGAAGCATGCAGTAGTGCTGTGATGGAGAGCCGAAAAGAAAAAATAGCTGTGGCAGTTATGTCTTCTCACATATGCAGAGGGAGCAGAGGGCAAAAACATGAAGGTGTTCAGTGAAGCAAATAAAAGACGGGCACTGGGAGCTGCCACTCTGGACCGGTTGGATGTATGGGAATTTTAATGCTGCATTTCTTCTGTAGATAAACTCCTACCAGCAGGAGGCTGTTGGTTACTTTTCCCCGTCACTTCCAGTGTCATGCCCTTTATCTAGAAAGCAAATGAAAATTTTACTGCATATTAAATGACATTTTGCTACCTGGTGTATGTTCTTAGCAATTTTATTTACTTGGTTTGAACTGGTAAAATTGCACAGTGAGAAATCACAGAGAGCCAGTACTGTTGCTATTGCCTCAGTTGTAGTATAGTGGTCCTCTCTAAGAGAAAAGATCTGTTGTCAGGGCATGCTAGTTGCATCTACTTAGAGGTTTGTTTGGGCATCTGTTGCTAATTTTGCAGGGCTACAGTGATCCTTCATTCCTGGTCCATGTGCAAACTAATGATCTGTGCTGCAGTTTGTCTTTTAATTAACTTCCAGAGGGGGTGCTCACTGAGATGCAGATTATGAACTGAATTATTTACAAAGGCAGATAATTAAGGAGGTGCATGCTCACCTCCAGTAGCAGGATGCAGGGAGCACTGTGCCACTAAGTCTAAGAAATTGGGAAAGATCTTACATGGATGATCTTGCAAACAGACTGAAGCTTGCCAGTGATTACCTCACTGGTATCAAAAGTGTCAGAAGCCAAGCAGATACTGGAAGGGAAGTTTACTTTGGATTTTCTTGTGTGGCATTGTATGGGGGGACTGCTGTCAGTCACCAAGGACAGGCTACAAGGCTTCGCGAACCAAGTTCTACCACTCTAAACCTCCTCAAAATTATTTCCTTTTTCCTAGCTGTTCAAGCTGTTGAGTATTCAGAGAGAATTACAATGGCATACAGCTGTCTTACTTAGGAAATAGATGCTGTCCTTGTGCGTAAAGGTATGCTGTGACCGAGGAACTTGCAAAGACCAGCAAGCAATAGCTACAGACAGACCTAGCTGTAAGCATCTGCCCAGCAAAGAAGAACGGTTGAGGCAGATCAGTTCAGACACTTATCAGAATTATGCCAGGTCAGCATGGACCTCTTGAACTCAGTGATAACTTAGCCTAGGTTTGGAAGAGTGTGTGCATGTGTAGTGGGATACCTACCCAGAATGCAGCTCAAGCTCTTTACCATGGCTTACTTTTTCCAGGATGAAAAAGGTGGCTTTGGAACACTGCCAGGCTCCTTTGACCCTGCTTGTGCCCATAGCCACTTAGGCTGCCAGTTCAAATAAAATTACTTCCCAAAAGAAAGCCTCCTAGTCACGAAATACATCTGACAGGTCCTGTTTATAACTGATTAGCATGCCTCTCCTGGAGGGAGCATGGCCATATCTTTCCTTGTGAAACCTCATGAGCTGAGGTGAGGGGAATGGTACAGGCCAGGATAAGCTAACAGAGCCTTAGAAATCAATTTAGGTATAGAATAAATGCCATTCCGCTTGCAAGAAGCAGACAGGTGATTTACTGACCTGACATAGGAAGGATCCAGGAGCTACCACTGCTGTCCTCATCCTAGTACTGTGCTGACAGAAGCAGAAATATGCAAAAAGTATTTTCTCTCTACCCTTACCTGAGGGCTTTACTGCTCCGTCTTTGCTGCTGGGGATTCTGGAATGGGCTCTGTGGGTGGGCTTCAGCTCACTTTAACCACCTAAGCGTAAGATATGCAGGCTGACATAAGTCCCTGTGCAGCAAAGATGATAGGGAGATGGTGGCATTTGCAAAGAGGAGCTTATCTGGAGCTTGGGGAATTGGGATGAGTCATTCTCCGAAGGTGCCCATCTCTCTCTGTTGACTGCAGAGGGAGCCTACCCCCAGCACAGGCTGAGACCCTCACTAGGACAGATGAACCTGAAGCTCAGATGAGTAGTTTCCACAAAGAAGGTGGAAAATATTTGTTACTTGTATTTTTACGTTTTTTATGATCTTCATGGAAAAAACAGGGATGCTTGCCAAGTTGTAGGCCTATCATAGCATTTTAGTATTCCATTGGACAGGACACTGGCTGCTCCATGGCTTTTCTTCTCTGCAGTGTGCCACCTGTCATGAAATAAAGGTAGTTCTGACTCCTAAATTTTAACTAAGAGAAGTTGTAGTGGAAGGAAGACCTGAGATAGACAAAGAGCAGAATAGAAATGTGGGAAAAAAATAGGAAAAGATGATATGAGAAGTGACAGATGGGAGAATAACATACAACAGTATTTGGGTAATATTTCAGATTCTGGAGAAAGTATAAGCTTCTGTTCTGTTGGGTTGGGATTTTTTTTTCTTTTTTTTTGGAGGGGGGCAGGTTGGAGGGGGTGGGACTTACCACTGGTGAAACAATAAGGCCAGGAGAAAGGAGAGCCTTCAGAAAGACACAATTGTGTTTTTCAAATATAACCTGGAACACGAGTAGCCCTGGGCTGCTGGTTAAACCTGAAGTGAGCAATCCTGGACTTCGGCTGCTGCAAATCCTCTTCATTAGCAGGACACTATATTTAGGTCTGTCCTGACAGGTGGGAGGACAGTGAAATCAAAAGTGACTAAACTTTTCCTGTTGCACAAGGTGAACTTGAGCAAAACCTTTGGAGGAATTTAAGAAAATTGTTCAATTTTTTTAACTGTTCATGCAGTCCTAATGAAGTACATAGTGCTGTGGGTGATGCCACGGTTTTGAAATATGCACACAAGCAATAGAGCACAAGCCTCTGTTGCTTTACTTGAACAAAATCACATTAGTAGCAGTTCTTACAGTTACATCCTCAGAGCATTAGGGGCAGAGCAGGACCTTAATGCATACAAGCCATTGCTGTCAGTAATTTTTGCTCTTTTTTCATCAGAAAAGCAAATGCTAATTTAGAAAGGGCAAATGTCTCCTAGGCTTCTGCAGAACTAGTTTTTTTCTATGCATCTTTGAACTTCCATATGTGGTACAGAAGATTTAGTCCCATCAGCTGAATACTACACAGATCCCTAGGAAAAAGAAGTCTCCTTTCCTTAACTCTCTATCAGATTGCTACTACAAGCCTGCTAGCTTGTTTTTTTAAATTTATTAGGTAAGATAGAATTTAAATAGTAGAAATCAAAATTATGTTGAGCTACCAAATCAATTTGGAAGATACAACTATGTTGTCTGGGACTGTGGGAAAATCTGATGTCTCACTAATACAACGATGCCCTGCAGATGCCCAGGACAGGTTTAAAACAGACAAAAGGATGTTTTTCCTAATGTGTGTAGTATAGCTGTGAAACTCATTGCCACAGAACACATATGGAGGTCAAAGGTACAAAAGGACTGGAAAAAGGGTAGATGAATACACAGAAATTTCACACCCCATACAATTTATGCTTGCTCGCTTTTTTTTTTTTTTGAGCTTCCACATTATTGATTTCTGCCAGAGACAGGATGTGGGTCTCAATGGTCCATTGGTCAGTGTTTGGACAGGTATTCTTTCATTTTCGTACTATTGCCTGTGTCAGCAGAGCAATACTCTTCTCAGCCCAACTATTGTTTTAGGAGTTGATAAGGCCACAGAAAAATATAGATCCAGGTGTAGCATGAACAAACCCTTAGAAAAGGTTACTTTGTAGTCATGGGAAAAAGCCTGCTTCCTTGATGTTACATAAAGAAGAATAATGAGTTAGTTCTTTATGCAGTTTCAGGTAACAAGCATCATTGTGAGACTTATGAGAAGGTACAGTAGTTGCAAACTCAATACCTTATAAATGTAAACAAATCAAGTCCCAGGTGAAAGACATTGGCTGTTTTTTAGCTCCTGGGAACAAAGAAGAAAGTGTTTATGAATGAGAGGTACCTGTGGTTCTTCACACTTAGCAAATATGCATTAAATTTGCAAAGAACTGAGATAAAGCCAAACACCTTGATTAATCCTATCCTGCATTGCTTGAATGCAAACTTCATTATAAAATGGAAATTGAAAGTATTTCGCTTAATTTTCTAACCCACGCTGAAAGCATATAGGGGTTGCTTTTCAAAACCAGCATGGATCCGCTATGATACTCAAGAATTGTTTTTTCCCAGTCTTTCAGTTGAACAGGATGAGTTGAATTTTAGCTGTAGATGGTGAGAACTCAATATTTACATATATATTAATTTTGTGGACAGTTTAACCCAGTCAAGGTTGACCTCATCGATGGATATTCAGGAGCACTTGCCTCTCTAGGCAATGGAGCGCAGTCACTGAGGCAAATACCTAGAGGAGCTCTGGATTTACTGCTTGAGTCAGGGTGGATCACAGTGGCCATCACATTACGGACTAATGAGGCAGGGACAAGATGACTATTTGCTTTTCAGGCTCCGTGGTTTGCCTGAGAGAGAGCATTCCAAAGCAAATATTTCCAGATGGGCATATTTCCAATATCATTAAAAATAATGCCCCTGGATATATCATGAAATACTGAAGAAAACATTAGGTTTACAGAATGAAGATCTCACCCCCCTGAGCTTAAATAATATAAGCAGTAGGTCATAGGCTAGGTCATAGGCTTTATGCTGAATCTCTGCCTAAGGGTGAGTTTCACCCATGGCTCCACAGATATCGTTAGTCTGTTGAAAATTTGCCAGAAATGTTTTTCAGTAGTTGCTGAGCCTTGATCATGAGGATCTTTACTGACCTTTTCCATTTCTTGCTTCCATTGTTCTGGGAACAAAATTGCTTATTTTGCTCTAGTAACTTAAGTAAACAGCTATATCTTTTGACTTTTTTTAACATCCTTAGCAATTGAGATAATTTTTCTTTATTCTCCTGCCTATAATTAAATCAGTTTGATAGGGAGACCACAGGCTAGTAGTACCAAATGCATAGATTTTAATTGGAGATCCCTCTGGGAAAATTTTCTGGTTTTATTGAATTTAGAAATGTGTACCTTTAAAATAAAAGAATGCTTTAAAACCTGGCAGTTCAAAAGACAAAAGCAAACAAATCAATAAGGAGACATAGTTTGTATGTTGCCTTGGCATATCTTTTCTTGCAGCAGAAGATATAAAAGCAAATATTGATTTACTCTGGTTGGATTTTGATGGCTACAAGGAGCCATCAAGGAACTATCAAAAGTTTCAAAGTCACGTACAACACAAGTAATAATTAACTACTGGGTTAGAGAACATGCTGCCTCTTCAAAAAAAGTAAAAGAAATAGAAATAAGCCAAACAATGGAGAAGATATATAGTCTGCTGACCTCGCTTCAGTCTGAAGCATGCTTGGCTGTCTCATTGGACGTCACATGTGCAAGGTACCCCTAAAAATAAGCCCTAGCACTTCCCTCCTGACAGGTGGACTCACTAAGTACCACTCCTTGTCTAGTCATTGAGCAAAGACACTGACGTGGCATTAGGACACACCTTCTCTATTACTAGGGGTGGCATCTCCTACAGCAATACAAAACTGAAGTTCTAACTACTTTTTTTTCATTCCCAAAGTCCCTTTAAACAGCATGGCTCCCACATTTGAGTGCATGCAGAAACACTCTGTTTACCTAATGAATACACAACAGAGTAGCCCTCAATTCTGAACATGTTTCCTGTCCCTTTATGAATACACCAGACTCAAAAGGCTGACCCCAAGCAGACTTTTAATCCCACAAGGGCAAAAAGCCAGTCTCTGCTTCTTATTAGGAACGTCACTCCTGCCACTGATTTTAGATGGAAGGCTTATTGTGTAAGACAGTGATGGATGGCAGATGGCTACATGGAAAATGTGACATCCATTTTAGACAGTGTTTCCAAGCCAGATTCCAGGATACTTCATCTCATTGTCTGCAGTCTCAGCTAAATTTCATCGGCTATTTCTTTGGTTTTCCTAAACCGTTACGCAGCTCCCCTCAACAAGGAATAGCCCAAAAGGGCTTGCACTGCAGACCTGAGTGAAATAAATGGGTTACAAGCTTCCAATCCGAAGGTTAACACTGATGAGATGAGTTTCTGAGTGAAGAAATGTATTTAACTACAAATCACAAGTGTAGGCTAAACCATAATCACAAAAACATCCCAGCCCAAAACTCTGAAAACTCTGCCTTTGGGCATTCTTTTTATTTGTCTTCCACAGAGGCAAACTTTAGGATTTGGCATTTCCAAGGTTTTACCAGCACCACATGACTAACATATTTTCTACAGCTGAAAGATGAGGAAATTGAGCATTAACATGATTCTAGCTGCTTGAGCTCTGAAGATCACAAGATGGAGATGAACACACTGGACTTAAACTAGTAGTTAGCGATCAGTATAGGCCTGTTCAAACCCATGATATTTCACCATTGCAGAATCAGCCAAACATCTGGCCAGGTATCACTCGTAAGAATAAAGTTGGGTCCTTTTGAGGTATCAAAATCTGTTCTGTGGCCTGTGTCTTTCCTTGAGGTCTGCAGTTTGCTCTACCCAGTGAACCAGTCACCTCTTACCAAGTGAAGACTCACACCAAGCTCATCTCTGTTGAAGGCATCTCTGCATGTACTGCTGAAAGTAGTATAGAAATATATAACTGGTTGTTTTGTGTTTTTTTTTAATGTTAGCCTTCTAACTGCTAAATTGGGGGTTTGTTGTAAAATAAAAAAGCTGAGCAGAAATTTGAATATATGTGAACACCAAGATGAGAGGGACTCAGAGCAGGTGCTGCCTTAAGGTTGTGCAAGGGGCGAGGGACACCTTAGGACCCATTCCGTATGCAAGGCTGGCTCTAGCACGTGCAATCCTATCTCATGCTACAACACTTCACCTCCTGCTGCCTTATACAAGGAAATAATTACAACTGTCTATGACTGGATGAACTGTTGGTTCTCAGAATAAACTCTGTTTACCTCACTGTTATATTTCATGTCATTTAAGGTAGCAAAATCATACATGCCCCCCATGGAACAAGGCTGGGAAGAAAAGAGATGGTGACAGCTATAGGGATGTTCCTACATTAAGTCAAAGTACATTCCAAAGTCCAGCACCTTCAAGCAACGAGACACAAACAACTGGTTATCTCTCAAGCCTGCTGGCCATACAAGATCCTGCATGCTGACAGACTCCTTTGGCTCACAAACTTGAGACAATATGACATGATAATTGGAAAGGGAGCAGACACATGTCACACTGAATTAACCAAGTGACTGGTGACTGTTATTTTTCCAACATGGTAGAGTACTTTTAAGGGAAAACTTTCCTGATTCTCAGCAGTGATGGCTCAACCACAGCAACAAATTCAGCTTACTTCAGTCTTCTGTCACACTCGCTTCTGCTCCAGAGATGTGGGGAGCAGAGAATTGGCACATGGTTTTTCAACCATTTTAGTGGGTCATTCTGAACATATCAAGTGGTGGTGAAAAACCTCATATTTATACCTCAAAAATCTGAGGTCTTCTGCACAAAATATCTGCCCTTTAGCTGATGGGAAAAACCCTTCTTTGGCTGAGGGGTTAAACTGAGGTTCCCATCACAGATCATTCATGAAGCTTTAGCACTCCAGAAGGATTCATATAGCCTTCCTTTCAGCCATAGACAGAATTCTGACTTGAACACTCTTTGACTACCTGTTTACTCCTGTCCCCAGCTCAGATAAACATGCTTTGATTCATGCCCTAAAATTCTGCATACTGTTGCAGGGACCTTTCATGTTACTGCTGTGCTCCCTGACAGAGCCTGTCACAACCAGCCTGAGCTGGGAGAGTGTCCCAGAAATAACCCTTTTGCCTCTATATGGTTCCTTTGCAGGTTCCCCACATATCCATTATAGGCTGGTGTCAGCACGGTAGGATAAAGGGACTTTGTTGTGATACTGGCGATGAATTTTAAGTTTGCAGCTGCCTTCCTCCTAGGAAAAAAACATCTGTTTTCTCTTGCTTAAAGGGCTATTTATTTCCCTGTGTTCCCCCAAAAGCACTGTTCTAAAATCACATGAAAATTCAACAATGCAGTATGTTTCATAAGGGGGGCATTTTCCTGTAAAAGTTAATTTGGAGAGAAATGAAGCACGACTGTTACAAAAATATCTTGCGCCAACTCCCCACATGCCTGGAAGCCAGCTCCCGCCTCAATGGCAGTGGAGATGGAGGCGTGGGTCTCACGCTGGGGCCAACAGGCAGATCTGGGCAACCACTGGCTATTTGTCTTCCCTGGCTCCATCAGAGCAATAATCCTTGACAAAGAGGAGAATGTTCACTCCAAAAGCTTTTGAATTGCCCAGGTACAGCTGAATCATCTGCCTGTATCCCCAGAGGTTAGCATGAGCTCTTTGGTGTGCTGTTTCTAACCTTTGAACTTTAAACTTTGCCTCTTTAGTGACGATTTTTGGATCTGCTGTGACCCCTGTGTGTTAATAGCAACTCCCAGCTCACAGAGTCATTCCACTCGACTCTGAAATTACAGTGGGAGGTGGGCAACAAGGGGTGACTTAATTGGGAAAGGCATAGCCTACAGCCACGCATTCAGCCATGTGGCTTGCTGCTTGCCACCCATGAGTGTGACAATGAATAAGAGCTGAGCCCTGCCATCCAGCACAGCCCTCCCTGGTTACTGGCAGCAAAATCCTCTGCATCCTCCCACATCTCCATAGAAACTTCCCTGCCATCTGCAAGAGGCCAGCAAAGAGCTTTATTTCTCTGCAGCCATCCTTTAGCATAATGTATACAGGAAAAAAAAATAAAAGGATGAGGAGATCAGCAGGACTTTCATGCAGCAGTATTCGGTGGGGTCATGGCAGCACTGGTGAGACAAAAGCAGCTGCAGCCTGATGCTCAAGCTGGGATGCTTCTCTATGTCTCTTGGCTGCAAATTTCAAATCCACTTAAGGGACTTGAAGACTCAGCTCCCATTAATTTTCAATTGAAAGGGACCACCTAAGTCCTCCAGGCAGCTGAGGAGTTACAGCACTTGAAAAGCTGAGGCATGGGTTGCAGGTCTTCTGAGGATAAAATTCATCTTGAGATTTGTAGCATCTTGGGTGAGGCTGGAAATCATAAGATATAGAGCCAGTGTCCTTCTGGACAGAAAGGCAAAGGCTAAAAAAGGACAGGAAGAGATGAAAAAAGATGCTTTTTAGAACTCTTTCTGAACTTATGTAAGATCTGTCAATCTTGGGGTGGGAGGACAAGTCATTCTGCTTTTTAATCCAAGTTAGTTCTCAAACTTATTGCAGAACTAATACGTTTTGCAAAGGCAAAAGTTTTTCATTGGTAGATGGTATTTTTATTTAAACAGACTTAAAAGTAAATATGATATTACAGTGTCTATTTCTTATGTAGTGTTGGATGGCATTCTTGAGCACACTCAGGATTGTTACTGAAATGATAATCAAGGATTTTTATTTCTTGGTGCTTTCATAATCCTTGCCATTTTTTTTTAAATTTTGGTAAATGAAATGCAAAGAATTTCTAGAGCATATTCTAAACAATTGCAGTGAAGTCTAAAAATAACAAAAATATATAAAAAACGTTGTAATACTGGAACAGTTTGCAAGTCTCCATATAATATAGATTTATCAATTATTAATTTATATCACCAGCTTTCCCCAAGAAAAGTATTCTGTATGTCTTGGAACATTTTATCATAATACTGTGAAATAAAAAGTAGTGCCATTATAGCAACAGCTGAGTGTCATTCGTTCAGTTCACACATTCCTATGTTCCTATTGCACCCACTGCCATGACATCTAGTCTGATTTTGTGGGAAAGCCTGGGCTGAACGGAAAGGTCTGGGCTCAGCTTTTCTCTACAGTCTGTCCTTGACATCATGTGCCTAAAGACTTATAACCTGTGAAAGACTTATAACCTGCGCAGAGGAGAGAAACATGAAAGGCGAGGTAATGAAGGGAGGAAGAAATATCCATACTCAAAATGTGATGCAAGAGCTAGGACAAAGAATATTTCATAAGGATATTAATATTTCCACTTACACTGTTCTGTGTGTGGCACCAAGATAACAGGGGGACGAATACTTGCAATAGACACAAAGGTAAGACAGATTGACCAGAATGGAAATGGTTTTAAAAATTTACTACCCCAAGGTTTCAGTGGGTAACAAGAATTTACCATCCCTGCCAAACTTAGCTTCCTTCAGAGACCTGAATATACAACATCACTCATCTCTATGCAAACTGCTTCAGACAAGGAGATAGGGCCTTTATAAAGTTATTGTTCTCAGAGGTAATTAAAACTTCTATCAGATCTCATTGAGGTATTGAAAGCAAATGGAGGAAAAATAATAATATTAAAAGAACCTCTTGCCTCATCTTCAATTAGCTATGCTGTCTCCGGTAAGTTAACTGCACGGTTCATTACTGATGAATAACTACCATTAAAGTAATGTACTCAAACCAGTGAGACTGGGATCACTCATCTGGGGAATGTTTAGTACCAGACCATTTCGCAGAAGCTTTCCCAACAGACTACGAGGGGATGAGAGAGAAGCAGGCTCTCCTCAGACTAGGCATTGCCAGCACATATTCTGAATGCACTCAGCCCAGTCTCATAAACCTTTTCCTCATGAGAAAGCACTGTAAAAAATTGTAACTGGCTTTGTTTTGTTTTCTTTAAAAAAAAAGGTAACAGTAAAAGAAGTTACTTCAAACAAAAAGTGGTATAAAAAGTTTTGTACCCTTCTCCCTCATTCCAGCTGAAATCCTGGGATGGAGGGGTCTCAGCAGGATGCAGGAGCAGATTCAATTGACTTTTACCCCACATTAATTTGTTACACTTTTAAGCCTCTGAATCTGGGAGGCTGGAATCTGGTTTCAGTAACAGAGGAGTGAATCTGCTGAAGAAATGGAATAGGTTTTGCTTTACATTATCCTCACATATGTCTAGATATATTCCGTAAGTTCAGTGATCTGTAGCTACAGCCTGGACCTCCATTCTGTTGCCCCAGCTCCCAGTCAGTGTGATTTCCACCAGCCGCCCAAAGTGGTGCAGGCCAGTTTTCTCACATTCAGAGCAAGGAGGTAGGCAGTCCTCTGCAGAACTGTTCCAGAAGACAGGAGTTTTATTGCAAGCATCATCCTAGATACAGAAGATTCATTTAAAACATGGGAAAGAGCTTGTTTACCAGTGGGGGGACTCCCTGCAGAATCACACACATCTTTGTCATGTAAAAGAAAGAAATGGGAGTCAGGTCCACTCATTAGTCGACTTTCAACACCATCTCCCCGGCATAAAGAGGGATCAGACCCTGTGAAGCAGGCAAGAAGAGAAAAAAGTAGCCACAGTAGTATATACTCTTTCTTTATCGGGATATGCTTCTCTTTATGGCTTAACCACATAAAGGAGTTTGGGATAGATCCACAGCTAGGATAAGTCAGCTAAAAGTCCCCTGACTTTAATAGAGCCCTGCAGATGACCAGGAAATGGGAATAAGCCCCTTATTTGATTTATCAAGAAGAAGAAGTTTTTACTGAACGGGATGATGAGGATTTTTGAGCATGGGTCTGTGCTTCTCCCCCTGCTGCAACACAAAGAGTTCTTCCTTCAGGAAACCCCAACCCCAGGTTTGTTCTGCTGAGAGGAAGTGAAAACTCATCTGTTAGAGTGCTGGGCAAGTGCTTTCCTTTCACATTCCACAGAAGAGAAATAGATGAGAAGAAGCAATCAGTGCTGAAGCAGAATCAATATAATATGCAGTGAGCAATAGAGAAGGTCTTAGCACACTATCATGACAGCAGTTGCTGCCTGAGAACTTAATGATAGTTGTCATTATGATCCCCTGAAGTTTGGGGGGAGAGTGACAGAGGAAGCAGCATCGTCAGAAGAGTCTCTGGAAGCTCAGCCCTTGACCTCATGGCCTCAGGAAAAGAGGAAAAGCAGGACTGAGCCACATTAGGTAGCTCATCTGTCTCCATCCATCACTACATCCAGGTAGTGATGTACACGCACAGTTGTGGTACAACCTTTTTGGTGCCCTTCCTGAACATACATTTTAGCTCTCTCTATACAGAGCTGTCTGTAGCACTTTTACAGTTCCAGAAACAATATGATTTCTTTAATATGTTTGCCCTGCCACTGTCTGGCACTTTTTATTCTGCCAGGAGTTAAGCCTTGACACTTCTGCTGAATTTTAAGAGAAAAATCTTTCTTCTTGTTTCACCTGAATGGGAAGGCTGTGACGGAAAGACTGCAGGAAGGGAATGGGCTTACTGTGAAAGCAGGGGGTGTGGGAAAGAGATCAACTAATTTAAGCATTGGAGTGGGCTTTCTTATGCTCTTCCCCGCAGTGAAGGCCTTGTCTGCACTACTACCATCCCAACCCCTTTTTTCCAAATACCCTAGGTACCAGCACAACCATAGACTAACCTCCCATCTCCTAAAGCTGCTCTGATTTTCCTGCTCCCCTGTCCCCGATTCTGTCCTGGCTCACAGCTTCCCAGACATGCCCATCTGAGTACAGGTTCTGAGAAGTGGAAGGAGCAGCAGATGCCAACATTAGTCCATGCCATATTACCATCCGGTTCAGCAGAGCTGACCTGAACTTTCCATGGTATAAAGTAAAAATCTCCAATAGCAGCTGCAAAGCAATTAACCACAGTAATACCATCTGTACTACGCTCTGGTCGTACTTGGAGTAGTATATTAAAGGAGTCTTTTTAGTGTGCCTTCTTTCATTGCCCATATTAATATTAAAGAGTGATACTGGAACAAAGCCAGCACAAGGGCAAGCCTGGGGAAGAGAGTCTTCGGGGGGAAATTATTTTCTTAGCCTGTCCTATCCAGCTCTGGACTAAGCACCTCTCTGTCTTGATGTTTTCTTTTCACTTGGCTGCTCAGAATTGGCAGGCCATTTCAGTGAGAAATGTCATGTGGTTCCCCCACTTTCCTGAAAGTTTCAGTGCAGAAGTCTTGATTCAGCAGATAACTTTCTGGCTGTTGGCAAAGAGTTAGAGACCAAAGTGGAATTTATGGAGCAAGAATGGCAGTCTTTAACTCACAGACAATGGATGAATGAGAATGAAGCTCGGTATCGCTGCCTCCCCTCTTCCTGAATAAAAGAATGGTACAACTGGAAACACAAAGTTTTCTTATGCAGATCAGTCTCAGCCCTCACTCCTCTAACAGGGAAGTATCCCAGCCCTCAGATATGTCTCTTGCCATCCTGCTACATGGCTCCCATGATTCAGTGTCTATCTGCCATGAGGAAGACCCCAGGACCACAATTCAGTCCTTGCATGGTGATTACCCCCCAAACAACCTCAAATCCAGCCTCTATTCCCTGCCAGGGCCTGAGCTAGTGCCCAATGGCCCTGCTACATGTTTTCTGCTCCAGCTGCTGCTTATGGCCCTCACAGACTGCCCTCCAGACAACACACTCGCACCTACAGCCACCACAAACTGCCCTGGGATCTCTATCCCACATACTAAAGGTTAATGCTTTTGTCCCGTTTTCTCCAGGACCACAACCTAAAGAGTTGTCTAGCTGATGCTTCCACACACCTAGGTCTTCACGCACATACCCACAGTCTCCTGTGCCCGGCTCTTTACCCACTCTCAGCTCCTCAGCAGCACCACTGCTACCCTCTACGCTACTCTGGGGTGACTGCTTATCAGGCTGCAGCCCTTCCACACATCTGTCATAGTAAACAACCTCCATTTCCCCAAAGAGCCCATTTTCCCACCACCAGGGCTATTTTATTACCCTATCAAATTATTAACTCTACTCCCTCTGAGATTTCCATGCCTTTAACATGTAAATAACATTATTTCAGGTTCCTTACACACACAGAGGTGTTCACAGCACTAGTGAAGGTCAGAGCTCCCCAAGCCATGGAGCTTAGCTGCTCATCTCCCACCCCTCCATGGAAACCACGCTTTCAAATAAGAGGGACACATTATTCCTGATGCCTCAATCACAAATTTCCAAGTGCTGAAACTCGAAACAGCCCTATATGCTTCATTAAAGAGCAGAGCTGTGGGTCAGGCTGTTTATTAGGTACTAAAATTTAAATCGAAGCAGTTTTTGAAGAGCAAACTTTCCCAGCATGACATAAAAGTGCTTAGATACCAAAAAAATGCTGCTTGTACAGATTTAGAACCCATCTCAGGTTTTGTTTGATTATTTATTTATGATATTGTTCTTTTTAAGACAAGAGCAGTTTATATTGTGTGTTAGCTCCAGTTGACTGGGAGGATAAAGACCTACCTACAAGCACATTCACCAGCAGCAAAAGTCCTCGTGCCTCTCCAGAGGGACAACATATTAAAACCTATGTGCAAAAGTCAGAACAGCACCAATACTTAAGATTGACTAGCATTTTTCTTTGAAGAGCATATTTTCCTAGGTACATGTCACCTGCCTAATCCACTTGGACAAAAAATCTCCATGGCACACCACAGCATCAGGCTGACAGGGACCAAAAGAGGACTGCGCATGGTTCGCTTTGATAAAGCCACTGAATGACTGAAACCAAAGCAGGATGGAAAGAAACAATGAGCTTGACAGGGTCAGTTTGTAAGCCCCTTCTATTCCTGTTTATTTTGATTTTGGCACTTTGTTTACAAAATAACAGACTGTAGTCTTTATTTTAATGAGTGCTTTTTGGCATTTTGTTTCTGTTTGTGAGTTCGGGTTTTTTTGGTTTTTGTTTAATTGAAAGCTTAACGGACTGCTTTGTGGAATTGTAAAATGAACATCTCAAAGCCCTGATTAAGTCAGGTTCACAGGAAATTTTGATCCTGCCATTGCCACTTTCTAAAATGCTTCATTCGTTTCGTGTTCTGGAGTATAGACACAAAAAATAACAGGGATTTTCATTGGGGCCACAGCGGTGCCAGCTCCCCAAATTGTCCAGGTCATGAATGTACCCCAGTGGAACAGAACAGACCAATTCCTCTGAGCTTAGAGTCTCCCATCAGATGGCTCTCAGTGCCATGCCATGTAGGATGTCACCTTTGGAGGATCCGGGACTCCCCTTGTGCTCCTAGGACCCATGTTGGCTCCCCCATGCTCACGACTTAAACCCAACATGTGGGACAGGTCCATGCTAAATGTCCTACCACAGCAGCACACCTCTGCTGTTTGGCTCTGTTGAAGAAACAGGGTTTATTAGCTCAAGTGTAGCACCCAGGTACCACAGCAGGACTCTGTACAGATCACAGCTCGGATGTGTGTATCACTGTGAGCTCTCCATGGAATGGCCCATCTCCAGTACCTGACATGACATATCTCTCCCCACAGTCTGCGCAATGAACACAGACACCTGACTTCAAGATTTAAATGCCATTAAGGGGTAAATGCTTAAAAGTTAAACATTCATGGCCACAGGTAATACTTAAGTTCTCAGATAAAGGCTTCTGCTAGCACTGCTTATCCTTGGAAAATCTGTCTCTGTATTGCCAGAACCAAATTCTTCATCAGGACCCAAAGTCTTAAGATAAAACAAACTCCTAGGTCTTTAAATTACTTTCCCAAGATTTTATGTGGGTTTCGAAGTCACAACCATTTGCCACAGACATGGAAGCTAGCAACTGATCTTCTTTACTTCAAATGAAATGGGAGCTCACTCAAAATCATATGAGTGCAAGCAGTAAAGCTTTATAATAAAGTAATACAATACAGAAAATATCACAAGAATAGACATTATTCAACACTGAAAATGCTAAAAACCATATCCTTTAGGAGTCAATTTCTCCCTAGTGTTTTTAAGGTCAGTTTTCCGTATTATTTTCCTTTTTCAGGGACCAGCTCAGACTTAAGATTCCTAAGCAGAAAGTGCCTATTTCTCTTTTTTTTTCACAATATTCCTCATCTTTCTGGGTCTTGAAGGCTGGAAGCTGTTATACATATTCTATGCCTTGTCTGTTATTGTTTTTTCATTCTGACCTACACTACAGATTTTCTATTTCCTGTCAGCCTCTATATTCTTAAGTTTAAGGGTATTTTTCCTGTGTGATCTGAAGGCAGGAATTCTCTTAGGCAACCGTATGAGGGTTATTCCCACTCTAAAGCTTTCCTTCTCCCCAGGACCCACTTCCAGCTCTGTCTGAGGAGTAAAAGACAGAGTAGCAAAAGACTAGTGCTGATCAGGCTCCCTTGAGAGCCCTTTTGGGCAAATTCACTCTTTTCTAGAGATGACTCCTTTTCCTACTTTAGTTGGTGGAGTAAGAAGCTGTCTTCATGGAGGTTCACTCCAGCTTGAGACAGATCTCTACGCCACTGAGCGTCACTCAGAGGTTGTGACAACCTGAGTCCAGCCACCCAGTGCTCCTGCCTCCTGCTTCCTCCCAGGGGAAGCAACTTCTACCCCAAAGGGCTTCCCTGGGCTTGCTTTGAGTAACAAGCAACAGAAGTGAACATCAGCTCAAGCCTGACCAGTTTTGGCAGCTGACATTAACTTGCAAAGACACCTGCATAGATGAGGGAATTCAGAGTCAGATATTAGAACCTTTTCAAAGACATTTAATTAGTTCAACAATGGCTCGGTTTTGCAAAGTGTTTCTTTTTACATTGTGGCTGTTAGAAACCCTCAATCATTCATAGCATTATAATTTATGGTTACAGTTTTGTGTCCTGGTGAATAATTTAAGCTGCATAGGCTGTGAAACTTTTATTACTAGGTTAACTCTTTATGTTTTTTCTGTGGCAGCTCTTTGAAATGCCAGCCACTGATGCTGTTACTGGTGACTCACTATCTTAGCCAGTATTTTTGATGTTAAAAAAATCAGTTAATAAATGGAACATTTTTCTCTTCAGAAACTGGTACTTTTAACTGTTTCCTATGGAAAGTAGGCACAAAGCTTTTTATGGACTTATCTGTTGATATTGCTAAGCACCTGGGTTTAGCAAAGCTGAACACAGGAAAACTTAGACTGGGTCTCAGTTAAAAAATTGTGCTAGGGAGCCCCTTCAGCTCATGAAATATTTTTCAAGCTGATGAAGTCAGTGGAAATGCTTGACCCTTCTGAGACTGGACCAAACAAAGCCATAGACCTTGTGTTTGCAAATTTTCATAGCCACTTGAGCACTATCACTTTCTTCAGTGTTGGCAGCAACAGAAATGAGGCTTGGCTCATGCTGAAGCATGAGAAGGCATTTACCATTCCTGTACTAGTATGCTACTCTTTGATATAAGCCATTTTCCGTATTATGCCACTTACACTGTATTCTAAATACCTCAGATAGCATGGCGTGCTTGCCAGTAGTGAAACACCTCACACGGCTAGGAAAACACTGACAGCAGATAATTAAAAATAATTATCTAAACTAAAAATCCTACCAGAAGCTTCCTTTCCTCCATTCCTCTTCAACTTAGTGTATTTGTCATTAAAGCTTGCATTACATCCTTTCAGAGTGTGATTGTCTTCTCTCCAGCCTGACTCCAGCCCTTTATTGGATTAAGCAGAATTTGTGATGCACATGATTGCTGTGAGATATGTACAGGGCTGAACTGTACCCACCGAGCAGCAACCAAAATCCATAACCAAAGATTGGATAGCTGTAGGGACTGGAAAACAGGGTCATTTCTCCTCTGGAGCAGTAATTCGAGTCAAACCCAGGGAAAGTTGACAGAAGACAAATTATAGGCTGATACTAGCATTCGTCATGGCTCCACTTGCTTCAGTGGATCTGTGTCAGGTTATACTCTCTCAGAGTCTGGCTCCCTTGGCTTCAGTGGTATTACACTACCTAGGAAACCAGAGCAGGGCAGACAATGACATTTAACAACCCTTGTCCTGGGAGTGAGTAGGACATCTGAGTGTGTCCAGTGACCATCTATGCCAGTGCCAGCCAAACTGGCACACACCGTGTTTCATGTCCCACACCTTAAGAGCATAAGGAGACATCGTGACCAGGGATCAGCTGGCACACACTTAGATCTTGCCTTAATGAAGTTTCTGAGTGCACCTGAGCCCCTGTAGAGTTCAGGATTTCCTCTCCCCACCTCTTCTCCCACCCCCACACCGAGGGGAAAAAAATAATGAGGCACCAGCATCCATCCATGTGTCACTCAACCTGTCATTACAGGATTGAACCTTCTGTATGGGATCTAGCTGGTCAGAGGTTCCTAAGGCTCAAAACCTCCATCCCACAAATTCATCCCCATAACATCACTAAAATGTAGGAGATACTTTACCTTGGTGAAGACAAGGTATGACTAGGACAGTTAGTGCTGATTTTTTCCAGTAATGTGGCCCACTAGTTCCTCTGGATGGCAGATCCTGTTGGGATTTTATTGTGTTAAGGCAAGCAGCCAAGCATACAAACCAGCGATGAGCTTTATTTGCAGTACAACAGAAAAAAAGAAACTTCTTTTCTATCATACTAATCCTTATCCATTTTATATCTTTGCTTAAGGACTGCTTGTAGTATATTACAGTTGAATCCTTCTCTGGGGAAGGGCTGATGAGAGCCCACCCTGAGCACACAAAAGATATAAGCTGCTCAAGTGCTCAGACCTGTAGAGGGAAAACAAACAGGACCACGACAGCTGAAGAGCCTGTGTGTATTTTTGGATTTCATTGAAGTGAAGATTTTCTGGGATGTAGATTAAGTTCTCTTACTTGTTGTTCCAGCTGTTTTGAAGCAGAGATGACAAAGTCTCTCATAAACAGATTGAAAGGTCATTTGATTTCACTGTTGCTTTATTTGAGTACCTCTGTGTCCTCCACTGAAATGTTATTGTGTGCCTTTGTGAAGGGTTAGGGCTGGGCTGGTCATTAGAGAAATGACAGATGCTCTCTATTAATCCTTCTTCCTTCCCAAATGGGAAGAGAAAAGGAATAAAGGAGAGAGAGTTATGGATTGGAAAAGAAAACTAAAAACAGCTTTAATGAAAATAATAACAATCAAATTAAAAAAATATAAATACATACAAAACCAATATTGAACCCAACACACCCACCCTCTCTCCTACCCTCAATGACAATTACATCACCATCACCACTGATGCTATGGAGCAGGCATAGAGGAAGTCTCAGACTGGACTCAGTAGCAGACAAGAACTGGACTCAGGAGCTGGATTCTGGAACACATGGATCAGGATCAAAGGCTGAATGGACAGAGTCCTTTTTGGATGCTGGCCTTTGAAGAGAGAGCTTGACTCTCGTTATCTCTTAGCTTTCTACTGAATATGACATACACGGGACAGAATACCTTGTTGGTCAGTTCAGGGTCACCTGTCCTGTCTGCTCCTCTCCACACGGGTGCAGCCTTTTACGTTCTGCACCCACAACTTGGTACACAAGATTTAGCAGTGATCTTGGTCTGCACAGGAGCAAGTATAAGCAAAAGCCTTTTTGTATACCCACCTTGGTCGGTAGCCATCAACATTGATCATTATCACTGCTGGAAGTAGACATTGTCTGCACAAATATACCCTTAACTTCAGAAAGTGTGGTTAGTTAGAAGAGACTTAGCTGAAAAGTAAAATCACTGAACAGAATGAGTTCTGTTCGAACTTCAATCAGGACAGCCTTCTTCAGAGGTACTCCTCAGTGATTACCAATTATGACACATTAGGTGTACATAGAATATTAGAGATCACAGACCAACATCTGTTCTTAATTATAGTGGCATAAATTTAATAATACCACTGACTTCAGCAGACACACTTACGGCTTACAGAAATATAAATGAAAACAGGATTGGGCCTTTTCTGTCTAGACCTTACATTAAGGTACATCTCTATCTTCCCCTGAAAATTAAGAGTATTAGGAACAATGGAAATATTATTAATTCAGGAAGAAGGAGTACCATTTCTAAGTTGCTAGCGTGATACTCTTTTCTTTACAGTATACCAAATGCTGGTGGATATTAAAGGTTAACTGATCATCTGTCAGCAGAGTGTTCCCCACAACAACAACAAAAAAACAACCCTCCCTCTTCATCAGAATTCAAACTTTTGATGAAGATAGACTATTACATCATTCTGATTGTTTGGCATTTCCATTTTTTATTTATTTATCTAATTATAATACAAGGGTAAAAAACTTCAAAGTTAGAAGACTTCTTTGTTTTATCTAGCCTAAAGCATTAATTGGTCTAGAATTCATTTCAACATTTTGGATTGTGTTTCAAGTTCTAACACTGACAATCAGAAATGTTAACACTTCCTGTGAAAAAAGCAGGGTATTTTCCCTTTCATTTTATAGGGCATGTCTTTATCTAATGTTGTTAACCTAAGGATTTTTCTTAGAAGTCAGTCATACTTCTATTATTTGCTAAAAAGATAATTAGATAGATTAGCATTTTCACAAATTGCCTTTTAATCAGAATTTTTTCCTCTTATATTTTTATATATAGATGAAGTTGGGGCAATAAAAAAGCATAAGCAACAGGAAACAGCATGTTTGTTGAAATGAAAGCAAGTGCAGTAGAGAGAAGAAACATGAGATCCCTAACATCATTGAAGGCCCTAAAGCTAACAGACTAGTATAACCTGCCACCAAAAAGATGAAGAACAGAAGGAAGAAGCAAGAACAAAAAGCTCCTGGCTCATGTTGCATGACTTCCCCCTCAAAAGTCCACCTTTCCTCACTCATCAAAGACAACACCTTAGCAAGACTCTCCTCATAATTTAAGCATTGGAGATGCATATGGAGCAGTGCGTGGTAGGAGCTCCTATTCAGCTCTTGTAAACCTGAGACCATTGGGTGAAGTATCACCAAGGCCTCCCCAGCTTTGCTCCCGACAGGGCAGGAGGGCTCAGAGCATGAGGTAAAAGGTAAAAGAGGAGTGAGTCATCACTGGCAGATAGATGCATCCCTCCAGAAGGTACAGACCACTCATTTCTGTTATGCTTGCACAGGAAGGCAGGTGTTAGCTGGAGTGTTTCAACACTGCAAGCTGCGAGCCTCTAAGGAGATTTTTAAGGAGTATATTTGAAGGGCTCAAAAGCATCGTGGAAAAGGGCTGAGATGCTACTCAGTCTCTGAAGACTCTTGTTTGGTCTCAAAAGAGCCTGAGGAATAGGCCCTCCAGGTTGACATTCAAGTATAAAATCAATGTAGAACAAAACTTAGAGGCATTGTGCAACCTATGTGAATTAAAAAGGACTGAAGGTAGATGTCAGGTTGAAGCCTTTCATTTGGGTATGAACAACATCAAGAATGAGAGGAAGTCATGCCAAAAAAGTTACGACTTCACAGTATTTGCTTGAAAATCACTATACAATTCTAAATGCTCTTCACTATGTTCTTTTTGAAGGGTAAATTTGGGGTATTTCATGATTCTTCTCTAAACTTGACTGGGAAATATTACTGTCTTGAATTTTAGTTACATTTGTGACTTCTAGAAGTCCTGAAAGAACAGACCTGCACTCTATACTTTTCAAGGAATTAAAAAGAATAGAGGGCAAAAGAAAGTGTAAAAGAATTTTGCCTGATGCTGCTTACAACCTCCTTCCTTTTTATTCAAACACAGAATGAAGAAAATAGCATGACAAATCTTTTCTGAACCAGCAGGAGCTTTGTTTGGTGCAAGTTAGGGAAGAGGTTTGGATCATTCCTTATTATTTCTGTAACATGTTCTATCTATTTATTTGTCTATCTAAATGCCCCTCATCACCTGAACACTTAATATTTGAGGATCTATTCTGAGTCCTTGCAGATCAGCAATAACAGTGAGCTTATCTATTCTTACAGGTTTGTTTACAGGTGGTTATTTATTACCACTGTTGCCTGGTATCTTGTAATGCCCAAAACCAAGCATAATCTGTTATGTTCATTCTAAGTAAAAAAAAAAGGTATATGCAGGGACTGCAGAGACAGATAATTATAGAAAGAGCACCACCTATTGTCAGGTGAAAAATACTAATGCTGTTTATAGGCATTGAGCTTCAATGATGTGGAGACAGCTGTGGGATTTGGAGCTATACCAAAAGCTAAGCGAGAAGTATTCTGAATGCTTTTGGCCCCAAGATGAAATGGTCTGGGCAATATGAATGTCTTGTGTTATGTCTCATAAAATATGAGACACTGTAGCTTACACAAGGTTGGGAGGTTTTTATGCCAGTTTCTTTATAGGCAACTATTAGAAGAATTGGGTCATGAATGACAACTGCGAGATAACTTGATGAATGGGGACAGTTGTGATGTTTAATGGGACATTCGGGTAGCACAAGGGGCAAAAACAAGGCATGAGAAGCCCTGGCTGGCTGCAGGCAGCACTCAGCTCTGGGCCACGGTGGCTCATGATCAAACGCAGTAGCTGCACAACACTTTGTCCGAGGTGGTGGGTCCTGCCTCTCCAGCTAACTCAGAAGCCTGGGAGCTGCCTTGATCTGATGTGGACAGGGTACTCCCAGACAGCCAAGGCCAGAGCTGGCTCTCTGTGCCATCCTCCATCACCTGGTGCAGACAAGCTCAGACCTCCTACTCCTACTCTGCCTCTTAGCAGGTGCCGATAAAACCCCTGGACATTTCTTGGGTTTTGCCAGATATATATTTGGAGACAGGAAGAAGAGAAGGAGATAATTCCTCAGTGGCTATTTGGAAAGACTGACTCATTCCAGGCAACTTAAGTTGTTATGCCAAGCACTTCATAAATCATTTATTCGGCTCTCTGCATTTTTAGTAGACAACCTTATTACTGGTTTAATGTCTTAATAAAAATGAAGGGCAATGACTCTCCAGAACAACTTCTGTGGCTTTTTATGCTGCAGACAACAGACAGGAGAGGAGGTGTCAAAGTAAGCCAACAGAAATGAATGATAACTTCTTTCCCTTTCCTTCACAAGTTTTGCCATGTAACTAATCCTGGCTTGGGACTTTACACACACACATTAAGAAAAGAAGGAAAAAAAAAAAAAAAAACAAAAAAAAGAGGTTGCAGGGACACCTCAAACCATCAGAAAGAGCATCTCATCCACTAATGATGATGATGATTCAGCTGCTAATGGTTCAGCTGCTCATCACATGCAGCTGTGTCCCTTGGAAGAGCACTTATCAATATGTAGAAAATTCAGCAATATAGGGTCTAAAGGAGGGCATATTTTTCTCCTCCAAATAGGTGCATTTCTGAAAGAACATGCTTCTATCTGGAGGCTTGTGCATGAGGACTGGAGTGAGGAATAAAGGAAAATACAGATACCAGTCCAAACCACCAGTGAGAAGTCAGCTGTTTCTAGCAAGGGTGAGAGAACTGGGTCCTTGTCAGCCAGTCAGCCAAGGAGCCACTAACACCAACCAACTACTCTGCAGGTAGACAAACACCAAATGGTTATGAGCAGGAAACAGATGAGGGATCTGGAGATGAGGGAAAACAGGCAGCTGTCAGCAGAAGGTACAAGCGTGCCTGTCTGGTTCTCTGTTGAGTTAAAGCCCCACGGATCCCCACAGTGACTGTCTGTGAAGGAGGCTGTGTTGGGTTATTGATGCAGAAGAAAGGGGAAAAGCATGTTGATGTGGACACAGTGGCCATTTTGTCCTGATACCCAAAACTACAATTTCCTGCTTTTTATTGGAATCAGAGCTAGGTGCTTGCTACTGATGTGCAGAAGATACACCCAGGGATAACATCACCAAAAATACAGCAGGAAATCTCATTTTTTCCTGGCTATGCAGCAGGTCCTTGCCGGCCTTTTCTTTCACTGCTACTAGAGACTCTGTGCCAGCAAAGAATGAGGCCAGCCAAATGCAACACATGAAAGGCAAGGTAGTCTCTGGGGAAGAGTGCTTTCCAGCATTGGACATGGCCAGAGAGCTATCAGAAACCACTGCAAACCCCCTCCAGCTTGGTTTGGGCTGGGAACGAAGAGGTCAGAGGTAATGTACTTTGTATGTTCCTCCTGACTCTAGAAGTGCACACCAGCCTATTTGTGCCCTGTTCCCATCAGCAGGGCTTGAGCCAAGGCACAAAGCAGCGTCCCTCTCTGCTTTCCTCTTCCATTCCAGGTGTCCCCTTAGTTGTCTGTCCCCTGTGAGGAGCATTTCAAACACAACTGATGAAACAGTGCAAAAGCATTTTCTTCAGAAAATCTTCAGGTCTCCTATCTGCAAATGCGATTGAAATGAACGAGTGAACAATACCTTTGCACACAATAATATTTGTTTCCTTCCACAGGTCTTTCACATTCAGTGTTATTGACTCAAAAGTCAAACCACTATTTGTGTGGTCAGGCATGGGAGAAGAAAAATAACTACTCTGCTTGATGATTACTTCATTTTCAACGTGGGATTTAAAAAAAAAATAAGTTATTATTCTCAATTTAATGGATTTTGCACTGTTGAACAGAATAGTGGATATGGTGTTTCA
Source organism: Coracias cyanogaster (assembly GCA_033124195.1). Taxonomy (NCBI): domain Eukaryota; kingdom Metazoa; phylum Chordata; class Aves; order Coraciiformes; family Coraciidae; genus Coracias; species Coracias cyanogaster. The sequence continues at coordinate 8,821 of JAVSBS010003496.1, read as the reverse complement.
CATGCACACATTACTTGAGAAAAGCTGAGGACTAGAAGTCCACTTGAATAGAAATCCATCTCTGTTCAGTCTGTTGGTGCCAAACCACAGTGCCTTGTGTCTGTCTCATCTGAGCCCATGTGTCAGAAGATTTATGCAGCTTCAGTAACTGCACTCACAGACTTTTTTTCCCCTCAGTGGTACAGTTTTTGGAGGAAGGAAATCCATGAGTGCAAATCAAGGCAAGGCAAGCCAAGAGTGAAAATATATGTGGTCTGGCTTCAGTATCTAAACCAGGTCAAGTACAAGAACCATGCAAACTACCATTGTAAGCAGTGAAAATTGATTCTTTTTAACCACTATCAGTGTGTACAGAATCCAAAGAAGGATATTGCAGGGAAAGATTTTTTTATTATTTTTATGTATGCAGGCTGCATGGTGTTGGATCTTATATTTCCCTTGAAACATACTGAATCTGAGGTAGAGGGGGATTAATCTGCTTCATCTCCTCTAATCTAATGCAGCTTCTTTCTATTTCAATCTCACCTTCTTTCCTCCTTCTTGATTACACAATAGTCTTATACAGCCTTTTTCATCAGTAGACAGTAAAGTGCTCAACAGTGATGAGGGGTGCTATAGTCTGTATTTACTGATGAGTGAATGAAGATAAAGAAAATTGCTGAAACCACCCAGCAGCAGAGCTGGGAGTAATACCTAGCCTTCCTAGCTCCCTTATTGGAGCCCTTCATCCACGTCAGCTAATATAATAGATTGTAAAGCAGTACAATGGAAATACTCAGACTCTCATTTCCTACCTATTGTATGTTTCACTTGCAATTGCATTATATAAACCTGATAAAGGGAAGAGCAAAATATTCATGCTAATACTAATACCAAACACTACAGTGGGAAGAAAGGGGAAAAGTAAGAGCAAGATGCAACTCAACCAAAAATACTCTAAGAATTCATAAATACTGGAAGTAATAAAGAGAAAAAAAAAATAATTCTCCCCTGTCAAGTGGAGCAAGCTCCAGCCATACAACACTGATATAATTATCTGCATTTTACTTCATAACAAAATATTTTTTTTAAAGCCTCAAATACGTGTGATAAAGGAGGTGTGAATTTTTGGAGTTATTTGTTTGCTTCTTTAGGTATTATTTTTCTAGACAACATTAAATAAAGCTTTCTTTCTGATGGAACTCCAGTCTGGAATGCCAGGATTCAGGGGAAATTGAGGAGAAATGGGGAAATGGCAGCTGAATGCTCAGATTTATGCAGTGCCAACTGCAGCAGTTATGGATGTGTGATTGGCTTGGCTGCTAAGGAAATGCTAAGCAGATGACCTCAGGTTTTTGAACCAGAAGAACTAAGGAATTCACGTCTGAACAGGGAAAATGAGTCTCATCTTTAGTATCTGCATTCACCTCAGAAGCAACGTTTCATAAATATCTATCCTCTGAAATTCTAAGTAATATCTAACTTCGATAACAAACAGTGGTGAAAGTCCTTCCCACGTGACAGCCACCTGGTGACTTAACAGATGTGTATTGAGTGTATATCATGTCCAGCCTCAGGAATTTTTAATCTTTAAAAGCAGTGCAATGAGATGAAAAGCAAAAACCTTTTTACTCCCACACCACCCTTTTTCCACTGAAAAAAAAATAATAGTCACATCAAATGTTTGAACTGTAAGAAACAAACCTATTTTCCAAAAGGATAACTAGGCCCATATGGAGTTTAATTTTTGATAAATCACTATTTCCAGATGAAAAATACTTTAAAGCTTCCTGGGTGTTCCACTTACTGAACTGAACTGCAGTGGTGCTGTGTAAGAACTGGCACCACAAAGAGCTCCATCAAAACAGTTGTGGGGCTCTTCACAGTGTCACCAAGAAGTTAGGGGATCTGGGCTCTTCCCTAGCTCCAAGAGGTGTTGCAAAAGACAGGGAAAGACAAAGCTGTTAGAGAGAAATACAGATGGGGAAAAGTGTGCTACACTAGTCCTCAGAGGACATGTATTCACCTTTTGGTAATCCCACAACTTTTTCTGGTAGTTTGGAGAAGAAATTCAGCATGTTCAGAACTTTTTCTGTAAAAGGGGGTCTCAAGACTTCTCTTTCTCCCCGTATTCACTATTAGGAGTATAATCTCATCCAGACAGGACTGTCTCTCAATATCTGCTAGAAAAAGTTAACATCTGGAGTATGGGGACTCTGGCCTTGCCAGATCATTACTGTAGTGCAAACAATAAAGACCAAGAGCACATTGCTGAAAGGGCTTCTTTTTCCAGGGCTGCCAATTTAGAACCGTTTGCTAGCACTGTCTAAAAGGATGAATACCAAGGTAATGATGACATGGTGACATGAGCCATCAGTCCCCCTGGAAGCACAAGTGTGCATAGAGCAGACCTCTGCAGGGATGATGGGTAGGAACAAGTCCTCCAGGAAAAAGTTTGGCTCGTGTGAAATGCGTGCTCTGTGTGAAACCCTAGCAGACCAGAGAGAGAGTACCTTTCCAGAGGTAAGTGACACTGTCTTTATTCTCAGAGGGACCACAGAAAAACTCCCCCACTGTCTAAAGCCACGGGGTCATGTGCTTTCCCCTGTTGTGAGGCACAATACAACACGGTACAAGCCAAGTGACTTGAGAAATAGGAGAGGTTTGTTTTCAGATCTTGATAGATATTAATTCCAGTGTCCAGACAGAGTGAATCTCCTTCAGGTGCTGGAGGAGCTCTGTCATGTAGAACTTCTGCTAGCACAGTTGCTCTCTGCTCAGGTAGGCAAAATGGAGTCAGACAGTTCTGAATACCCAAGACCAGCTTTCCAACAGCTCTGCATATCAAAGCGGGGAGTCTTCTACCTGAGAGCTATTTCTTCTTAATCCTTCTTTAGTTCATCCTTCTTTAGCAAGGAAGTTTCTGGGTTTGTTCCTCCTGCGAGTGTCTTATCAACCTTGCTGGTCATGGGTATGAGAAAGCAACTCCCTCTGTGGTGGAGGGGGTGTGACTCATTACATTTGGTGTCCCCAGCCAGGAAGGAAAATGGACAGAATAGATATTTCACTGATTTCCAAGTCTTCTATGTTTCCTGTCATTATCCAGTACCCAGCACACTTGATGGCCATTGGTAGGAGCAAAGTGTCATGTTTGCAGTCTTGTGGTCTTTCCTAAAGCAGGCCATTGAGCAGCACAGCAGTCAACAGTCTTGGACCATCTCTAGGGGGAGAATATGGCAGCTGTCTATGCTGATTTTAGCTGAGGTAGAGTTAACTTTCTTCCTGGTAGCTGGTACTGTGCTATGCCTTGGATTTGTGCTGGAAACAGTGCTAATAACACAGGGATGTTTTTGTTACTGCTGAGCAGTGCTTACACAGAGTCAAGGCCTTTTCTGCCTCACACCACTCCATCAACTAGTAGGCTGGGGGTGTACAAGAAGTTGGGAAGGGACACATCTGACCTCCAGCTGACCAAAGGGACATACCCTACCATATGATGTCATACTCAGCAATATAAAGCTGAGAGAAGAAGCAGGAAGGGGGGGCTTTTGGACTGATGGTGTTTGTCTTCCCAAGTAATTGTTAAGCGTGATGGAGCCCTGCTGTCCTGGAGATGGCTGAACACCTGCCTGCCAATGGGAAGTGGTGGATGAATTCCTTGTTTTGCTTTGCTGCATGTGCAGCTTTTGCTTTACGTATTAAACTGTCTTTAGCTCAACCCACAAGTTTTCTCACTTTTATTTAATCTTCCAGTTCTCTCTGCCATGCTACTGTTGGGGAGTGAGTGAGCAGCTGTGTGGGGCTTAGTTGCCAGTTGGGGTTAAACCACTACACCATCTCAGTAGCAGCGGCAATAAAAGCAAATGTTTTAGGAGAGTAGTAACCCTTGCACCCTTGTTTCTGCATGCTTCTCTAACCTATCCCATTAGCTCTCTGTGAGGTATCTTTAAACACAAATGCGCTTTCATAATAGCATCAGCTATTCAGGAGAAAAAGCATTGAGTTTGCAGAAAGGAAGGAGATATTACAGTCAAGCCAAGCTGATACTTATGCTTGGGCCAGAGGCATTTTTCCCTGCTGGTGACTTTTTGAACTAGGAGATAAGGAAGCTAAGGACACCATCTGTGAAGAGAAGGTGCAATTTCCTAGTCAGTCAAAGCAACGGCAGCCAATGATCTTTGTGACCACAGTATCAGCAGAGCATCAATGAGACCTGCTTGACTGGTGCTCCTTGAATTCCTACCCTAGCCCTCCAAAGAAAGCTTCCCAGTCTTCCAGTACTTCACTCACAGGTAAATTAAGGACAAAATCTTAGTGATCAAGGTCTGACCTCTGGACTAGTGCCCAGCTTCCATAAGCTGTCGTCCAGCTGGGAATTCCAGGGAATATTTTGGAGTGATTTTTTTTTTTTAATTTTCCATTAAATATATCGCCCTTTTTGAACACTGATGGAGTACAGAAGATGAGAGGGGAAAAGAACAAGAGGGAGCTGCAACTAAACTGAAAATGAATGGAAGGTTATAGGCAAGCTGATGAGAATAAATTTTATATCCAGGACTAAAGGAATTATGGTGTCTCTGCATGTCTTCAGGCCTTGAGTAGCTACATGTGTTCTGAAGAAACTGTAAAGAGATTGGAAGCTTAAATGGAAGGGAAATGAGAGCTTTGCAGTGTGAGGGCTTGAACATGCATGAACATGTGTGTCTGGCATGAAAATAATTGAGTCTTTGTCTGAAAAAGACAAAGTTTAGAGCAGCCCAGGCCATCCCTTTGGGGAAATCAGCATATGCACAGTGCAGCAACAGTGATACCTTGGGTATCTACTGTATCCAGCAAGGAAACAGCTTATTCCTTTGGAGCTGCCTTGTAATTTTCTTTTTCAGACCAAAGCCTTCTGAGAAGAGGAGGATTTGGCAGGGCAAAAGAGTACTCCACAAAGATTTGTTTTCTCAAAACCTGGATCTGACTTTCACCCACCATCTGATGTGTTCAAATATGTCTCTCACCTCCTGTAAGCAATGCACACACAAATAATACTTTTGCTACTCCTTTTTCCAGTATTTCTGTTTATATGAGGATTGCAAGGCTCTTAACAAAGAAAGGCTGGTATCACCATGGGGAAAGGCTAGAATCTAGGATAGAATCCAGGATATCAGCTGTTCTTTCAAGGACATACAACTTTAGTGCATCAAGATCAAAGCTTGATATAAAATTTCAAGGTTCTCTAAGCCTGCTCCTGCACATCATTGTGTTTGCAATGTGCAGCTGAAGACTACTTTGAATTAGAAATAAGCCAACACCAAACACTCTGACAAACATTTTGAAACTCTGTTCATGAAGAAGTGGTTTAAACTGGCCTGATATTAATATTCTTTTCAGTGTTTTCACTGGTTTAAATTTTATTTTCAAATATTATTGAAATATTGGCACCAAAAAAAAAAGGTTTTCTTTCCTTTTTTATGGGAGAATCAAGTTTTCCTTATGCACTTTAAGAAAATAGGCAAAGAGAGCCCAAACCTGCAGAACTAAAGGCCTCAGAACCACATGCTTGAAACTTCTTCAAAATATCTGTGCAGGCAACCCAGTGCTCTTTGTCACACAGGTATGGCTTCAAGAGCTTCAAAAAGTAACCAACAACCCAAAGGTCTGGAGGGAGCCAGACCAGTTTCAAGACAATTTCCCAGAGTGCATCAAGGCAAACTAACTAAAAATTCACCTTTTTATTGTCAGAAACAAAGGTAGTTTGTTCTTTCCATGCCACCCAAAGACTGGCTTTCACTTCATATGTTTCTAAAAGCCTGTTCAAGGTAGTCCTGTACCTATGCCGTGCTCTTCTCAGCAGTTGCTCTTCAGGAGCAAGGACAGGGACCCATCACAGCCACTGCTGAAGGGGAGCAGCCTGCTGAAGGCTCCTTGCTACAGTCAGGCTCCTGTGGCTAAATGGGGATTTAACTGATTTTAGTACTGCTATGATTTTTTAAGATGCCTTGGGAATGGGTAGTTTGGAATGAAGTTCTTATTAGTCTTCTCTTCCACCCCGCTTTTATTTTTTCCTTAATAGATGTTAAAAAGCCATCCAGTGAGAAACTGCACCTCTGTGCAGCAGATACCCGAGTTTCCAGTGCAGACCAAACAGCTTTCATCTGGACCTGCACTCCAGTAAGAAGAAAGATCCACCCATATATTACTTGTCAGATTAGGGGGCCCTAGCTTTAGGTGAGTGATTTCCAATGTCTCTGAAAACATGTGCCAGTTGTAGAGGCACAGGAGAGAGGCTGTGTGACACCCCCAGCACACACAGATGTGGGAAAAGAGGTTCAGCTGTCTCCTCCAGGGTTTCTTGAACCTTTCTGTGCCTCAGTATATGCAGTGGGGCTCACCTGGGGAGCAAGTACCCTACATTTGTCCATGAAGGAGTGAAAGATAGCTTCCCTCTGTAAGCCTGAATACTACAGGGATGGTTTCCTTTGTGATGTACAGTTATTTATTTAACTAAACACCAACAACAAGGACCCTGCTGGAGCATGATGCTGAGTCTCAGCTGTACATGAATATCTCCAGCAGAACAGTGGTCACAAACACTCAATTCCTCAAACAACTGCTCATAGCCCTTTGCTGCTGCTGTTCTCTGTGTCTCTGTGTCTATTTTTACCCTCAGATTTGTTATGGTAGATGTTTTTCTCTTTGCCCAGAAGTCTTGGAAAGTGCTGCTTCTTCAGAACCAACAGAAATATGTGGAATGGAGCAAGATTTTGGTGAAAAACTTTCTCTCCCCTGATGTCAAAGTGGAAGATAAACCATTGGTAGGATGATGAATAGAAAAACAGGAAAGTGAGGCTTTTGGGAGAAGTAGTGACAAACTTGCAGCATTTCTCAAACTTAGGAGTAAGCCCCCACAGACAGATCATGATCCCTGCTGCTGGAAGGGCTCCAGAGGCCAAACAAATGGCTGCTATCCTAGAGGGAGCAACAGCACATCTGGGCAGCTAAGGATTGTATCACCAGAGCAAATGGGTAGAAGAAGCTCTGAGGCCTCCATCCCACTGTTGAAGAGCCCACACTTGTTTTCAGCCTGCATTGAGGTACATCTCTGGTTTTGCAATTCACCAAGCTGAACTGACTTGAATTCTCTTAGACTTGTACCTTTATTTCATAAGCCCCTTTCTGAGCAGTGACTGGAAACTGCCTTTCTTCCTCTAAGTGTACATGCCCTGTAGAGCCATCTTGGGGCAGGGCATTTTTAACCAAGTCATGCGGAAGCAAAACCGCTTTCACTGGAGGGGCAGAGAGCTCCATCCAAGAACACCCTGGCATCTGATGGCTCAAGCATTTTCTATACTGTCTTGGAGGGAGGGATTCCGCTCTCTCCTCTGCCTGGGGAGGTTTGTGTTTGTTCCCTGCCTCCAGCATGACTGCTCTGACGATCAGCCTAGAGCAAGCTACAGGGAACAAAGGATTCCCAAATTCCAGCCAATGGAGCAGTGGCTCCATTCACGTCCTCTGATGAACCCAGCTGGCATCAGCTTGCAGGAACAAACCTTGTTCCCTGCAGAAACAATTTCTTTACTGAGAAATTAAAGAGAAGGTGAGATATCACCTTCTCCTTAGTGTACACAGTGAATTTCAAGTACTGGTATTAAGAGATGTTTCACTATCAATCTGTGCCTGGAAATCATGGCCCTAGCTGCTAATCTATGCTCCTACTGTCATTGCAGGGAAGTAGGTATAACTCTCTGTTGGTGCAAAATAGCTACTGCAGCGCCAGGGGCAGGGGGGAGGCGCAAATTGAATCAACTGTCTATAATTTGTCTTCTCTTTTACTTTATAGAAAAACAGGATTTAATGCTCTACTGCACAAATCAGGCTCTTCAGGTCTGAAAAGCTCTCCAAGCCAGAAATTAATACTAACACTTTTCATCCTTAGATATCAAAGTGTTCTGTGCAGGTGGGTGATTACATCATTTCCTGCATTTTAGCAATGGAGTAACTCTTACATATATGTCTCCCTGATCTGTTGAGAACCAGACATCAGGTAAATGGCAGAAGAGTTAAATCTCCTAATTCATAGTCTGTGCTCTGTTGATTGACATTGTGAAAGCTGGGGGTGGGAGGCTAGAGAAGGGAGGGAGAAGTGAGGAGAGCTGAGACTACATCTCAGGCATTTAAATCAGAGTCTCCAAACACTCAGAAAAATACACTCTGCCAGTGTGCCCACAAGTGCTAAATGGCAGCTGAATGCTGTCAGGGAGTCTGACAAACATGGGCACAGCCATCATTTATTGGCAATTAAAAACAGAAATGTAGTGTGCAAGTGAACTGCCTGCCACTTTGTAATCGAAGAGCACTTTGGAGTATTTATCAGCTCTATGACCAAGAACACATGAATTTTTAAATAATTGCTCCATTCATATCCTCACCACTGCATACTGAACTCGGCCCATTTAAAAGCCATTAATTAATCATATATTACTGATTACATTTCACAATGGCAACCCAGATTGCTCCTCTGGTGGTGGTAGTAAACATGTCATGGCAGTCCCTTGCTTCACAATCAAGAGGGCAGCACATCAACTGCCTTTAATAGCTCATTACTCACCCAGGAGTGCTCCTGTCCCTCTTTCTTACAGCAGCAACTCTGGAGCTCAGGGTAGCGTAAGCTCATCCATGGCATAACCCTGCTCCTCAGGCTGTATAATATGGCTGTGAAACCCTCAGCCATGGCTGGAGGGAGTGACTGGGCAGGGCTGCTGGGAATCTTCTCCAGGACCAGATGAAAATGTGACCTCTTCCAGAACCAGAGAGGAAGCATGATACTTTCCTCTCTATCCTTCCCTGGGGGGAC
>JAVSBS010003495.1:0-19884 GCA_033124195.1 Coracias cyanogaster | reverse complement strand
CTTACAAAAAGTTACACCATATTGCCTCACAATTTGGTAGTACTTAGCTTCATAGGTATTGGGGAGGAAATTTTTACAAGGGCTTGTGGTGATAGGATGAGGGGTAATGGCTTTAAACTGGAGAAGGGGAGATTTAGATTAGATGTCAAGAAGAAGTGCTTCACTCTGAGGGTGATGAGACACTGGAACAGGTTGCCCAGAGAGGTTGTGGATACTCCATCCCTGGAGGCATTCAAGGTCAGGTTGGATGGGGCCTTGGGCAACCTGGTCTAGTGGGAGGAGTCTCTGCTGGTGGCAGGGGGGTTGGAACTAGATTATTTTTAAGATCCCTTCCAAGCCAAACCATTCTATGATTCTATGATTCATTAATGGCTTCTTGTGAAGAAATTCTGTGAAGGTCAGTTGGCAGATTTTCATTTATAGATCAGTTTATTGATACGAAACAAAATAAGGAAGTTAAGAAATTAGGAAACACTGTTTTCGTGTGAGGAAATGATGCTAATTATTCCATACTATATCATACCAGTAAACTTCCATGGGATTTCTTACTTCGTGATACTAAATTGATCATTTTACCAAGTGCAGCTCTATACACAGGGCAGGACTAAATCAGCAGGGATCGGGAGACCAAAAAGCAGAAACAACTTACATATCAAGTTTGTTATGAATGAAATCTTGCAAAGATTTTTGCTTGGATTCTGACTTGGTTCTGTGAAAAGCCTTCTGCAAGGGTCAACCCCACTAAAGCAAGATTGATTGAATGTGCAGGGAAGCATCTGCAAGTCTGCACAGTGTTTTCTTTCAGACAACCTGAACAGGTCCAGAATAGGGCATAACATTATTTTATCCCTATGTCTTTGAATCTGGTCTGGACAAATACAATTCTGTCTTCATGACAGAATGTGTGTTTTAAGATCTCAGTACAGTAAAGTTCCTATTTTCCCATTAATGTCAAACGTGAGCTGTCACACTGACTTCATAAATGTTGGTTACTCTTTGAAAGTTAAGCAAACACTTAAGCAAACTCTTAAGCACTGAGATGAGTCCAAGCTCTGTGGCTCAGCTTGGACTTCAAAACTCAGTGAGTATTGACAGTTCTGCCAAGTTTTAGCATATGTAAACAATGACACTGAAATCACAGGAATTATTTACAATCACTTGCAAATTTTATAGGTTTAGTGGTTTTTTTTCCTGGGCGGAACCTACCTGCAGTAAAAAGAATGATGATTGTCCAGATTTTGGAAGCTGCAGTGTAATAGTAGCAAAGAAATGATGAGATCAAAGATATATTGTTTTACTTTCCACATTTATTTTTAACTTGGATAGCTATCTTTCTGTACCTCCCACACTTTTTGTAGCTGCTTTCGATTTGGCTACTACGCTGAGTTTGTTGAGATCGAAGGATCAGATAAAAGAGACAGTATAGTATCATCTAACATGTGGAGGTGGTATTCCTAAACAACTGCTCTTGTCCTCTAGCAACCATGACAGATTTCTTAGTGGTATCTAACATGTTTATCTCCTAAAAAAGCCATGCAGTCATAGCTGGCTTGTCAGAGTTACATGTGCATCCGTAATAATCATCTGAAGCTCTATGGGCCTGCAGAGTAATTCCTACTAAATATATAAAAGTAAATGCAGCAGTTTCCACAATACTGCTAACCAAGAGTATTTCCCCTTTCACCTACAAATCCCTGGGTTGTCGTAGTCCTGCCATCACTTTGTACTTGCCACACCAGAAACCAAGGCAAAGATGGGTCTGGGACTTTCCTGAAGAGGAGTCCATAGTAGGAACAGATTAATAGTAGCATCTCTTCTAGCATAAGAGTTTTGAGTAAAAAGGCACTCTTCTTGCTGTGCAGTGAGCTCACTGTTCTGCAATTTCAGACCTGTCAACTTCATCGTGGCTATGTTCACTTGTAAAGTAAATTTCAAAGCAAAAGATTAACTTTGGAGTGTACAGATTAATCACTTTGGGAGCTAACTGAGGTGATGTGAGATAACATGCTTTGTTTTTGCAATTGGGAGGGCCTCAAATCAGAAAATTGTTGAGCTGTCATAAGTGACCTAGCTGGTGTTCCATTCCTGGGTCACTGAATATCCTGTAATTTGGAATTAGAGATCAAAATTAATTTCCTACAAACCCTGTGATCTGGAACAGAGTCTTCAGTCTTTGAAGATTGCTCACTTTATTTTCCTCCTTTCTGATAATGCAGCTGATGGAAACTTTGTAAACAGACTTTCACAGGTATTACTTCTATGGGACAAGCTAATTACTTGGAAGGACCAGATAAGTTTTCCACCTATTTTTTCAGAAGTAAGACATAAAAGTTTTTCTCTGTAGCCTACTACCCAAGAGTTCTCATATCATAATGAAGTTCTAATGACAGGTCTTTTTGTTTCTAGAAAAGTTTCAGCTGAGAAGAAAAAAGATGGTGATTTGGAAAACAGGCAAAGGCATGGTAGTGAAAATCAGGGATACATTCCAGAGGAACTGTGGAACACCGAACAAATCCCAAGTGAGTCTAAGCTGGTGAATCACATATTGTCAAACTGCTTCTCAACACAGGCATTTTGGACAACATGTCAAGCCATTACATTTCAAGATTTCACAATACTTTTTGAAGGACTTGTGCTTGGTCTGAACCTCTTTGGAACATTTTGGATTTTCTAGAGTATTGGTCCTTCACAAGTATTGAGAAAAAACATCAAAGTTCTTTGTGGTTGAATTTAGTTTTTGTCTTGGGTTTGTTTTTTCTGTATGCCTTTGTTCTTGTGCATATCTTCTGGGGCCAGAGGTGGGAGCACTAGATGCTATGATAGTCAATTTAGGCAATATTTTGCACTTGGTCTGTAAAAACATAAAAATCCACCACCACCAACAAAAAAGAACAAAAAAAAAGAAGGAAGGAGAAAAAGGCTGTTAGTGAACTATGATTTTACTGATAAATGACTAAGACATTATAAATTCTAGTCCTTAAGCACAAAGACTCTTCAAAAGCAAATGTAAATCTCCCCCAAATTGTTATCCACCACTTGAATTTATAACCACATTATTATCAAAATGTTTAATCAAAACACTTAGTGACATAAAATTATTGTGCAGTCTATAATCCAGGCATACATCCTTTTCTCTCAAATAAATTGTGAAGAAATAACTGCAGGGGAAAAATTTCAAGAGTCGTACCATGTGGTATTGTAAAATGTAGAAGTTATGAAAAATAAAAGGAAAACTAAGTAAACCTGGAAAAATTGATTCTACTGGGTCCTAGATGGGCTGCTCTCATACTCATTAGTGTGCTGGGTTGACCTTAGCTGGCCACCAAGTGCTCACCAAGTCGTTCTATCGCTCCCCCGTCTCAACAGGACAGGGGAAGAAAATAAGATGGAAAAGCTCATGGGTCAAGATAAGAAAAGGGAGATCACTCACCAACTACTGTCAGGGGCAAAGTAGATTCCACTTGGGGAGGATTAATTTAACTTATTGCCAAGTAATAACAAAGTGGGATAGTGAGAAAGAAAAAAATAAAAACACCTCACCCACTTCGACTTCTTCCAAGGCTCATGTTCCCTCCTAACTCAACCACCTAATCCCCACAAGCAGCACAGGGGGATGGGGAATGTGGGGCTGTGGTCAGCACATAACCCATCATCTCTGGCACTCGTCCCTCCTCACACTCTTCCCCTGCTCCAGCATTGGTTCATCAAACAGGATACGGTCCTTCATGAACTTCTCCAGTGTGGGTCCTTGCCATGGGCTGTAGTCTCTAAGAACTGCTTCAGCATGGGTCCTTTCCATGGTACAATCCTTCAGGAATGGAGTACTCCAGCATGGGTTCCCATGGGGGCACAGCGCCTGCCAGAATACCTGCTCCTGCATGGGCTCCTCTCCAAGGGGCCACAGCTCCTGCCAGGAGCCAGCTCCAGTGTGGACCCTCCACGGGCACATCCACCTGCTGTGGCATGTTGTCCTCCATGGATTGCAGGTGGATATCTGCTCCAGTGGTAACCTCCATGGGCTGCAGAGTGACAGCCTGCATCACCATAGTCTTTTCCACATGCTGCGAGAGAATCTCTGCTCTGGCACCTGGATCACCTCCTCACCTCCCTTCTTCACTGACCTTGGTGTCTGCAGGGCTGTTTCTCTCACGTTTTCTCAATCGTCTTTCCCAGGTCCTGTTGCACAGCATTTTTAGCCCTTTCTTAAATACATTGTCACAGAGGTGCCACCAGCGTCACTGATGGTCTGAGCTTTGGCCAGCAGCAGGACCATCTTGGAGCCAGCTGGTACTGGCTCTGTCTGACATGGGGGCAGCTCCTGGAGTCTTCTCACAGAAGCCATCCCTGCAAGCTCCCCTCCCCCCCTACAAGAACCTTTCTATGTTAGCCCAGCAAGTTAGCTAGAGTTTGGCTCACAGTATTAAACCATATTTAGCTGTATTCCTGAATGGCTTGTGGTTCATGCTGTGGTGGACACCAATTAAAAGTAACCTTGTATATTCTTGTTACAGGAATTGCCTCCCTTCCCACAATGTCTTCAAAGTTCACTGTCACTGCTGCAGATTTACATGCCAGTTCTGCAACAAAGGTAATTGTAATGCTGATATCCTGACTTTTTTTTTCCAGACAGTGTGTATCATACTATACCCAAACATAGATTTTGGGTGGAGGTAGACATTTGTAAGGCAATTACAGCTCTAATTGGCTAAGTGTAACGTCTCTGCAGCATTCTGAATGTTTGATTTATAAGGATAAGTGCCCTTGGTGTTAGCCTCGGATTTAGATTGATTAGGAGGGGGGATGGGAGGTGAGGGAGAAACAACCGCCCCTGATATTTGGATTATTAGACATTTGTCACATAAAGCTTTTGTCACATCTGTTCCCCTCAGCACACTGCTACATACTTCTCCCCACTTCCCAGGCTAAAGTTACAAAGTCACAGACTTCCTCTCAGAGAATCATAGAATATCTTAAGTTGGAAGGGACCCATAAGGATCACTGAGTCCAACTCTTTGCTCCTCACAGGGCTGCCTAAAACTAAACCATATGACTAAGAGCACGATCCAGATGCTCTTTGAGCTCTGACGGGTGTTCAGTCACTGTCTGCTCTTCTCTTTCCATTGCTTTCCATGTCTTCTATCCTCCAAATGTCAGCTAGGCTTTTCTGCTGGCCAGCACGATGGGCAGCCCTGGCTGGGACAGACTTCCCATAAGTAAAGCCAACTCTTTTCATCATTCCTGGGATTAAAGTGTCTCCTCTCTCTCCACAAGCTCACTTATTACTATTAATTAATTCTTTCAGCCTTGTCAGCCAGAGTAACCCTAGCTTGGCTTTTGACAATTCACCTCTGTGTATGTTACACATTAAACCATTGTAATGTGGAGGGTTTTTTTGCTTGGAGCATGTAATAATTCTGAAAAACTGTTACATAGGTGTCTTTGCCAAAGTGGAGGTCTGCAGTGTTTTTATTGTTCTCCTCAGTTGCCAGTCTGGAGGAGATGTGGGTATAAGATGGAGGCACTCTTGAAGTTTGAGGTTCCTTCACAAACAAAATCAAGTGCAGATACAGTAAATGAATGTGCATTTTCTCTGGATCATTTCTTGATTGTATTTTCCATGTCCACATTGCAGAAGTTGCTTCAATCAGGAACTTTATGCTGGTCTTAGAGACCTTTGGTGCCTCAGCAGTAAATGACAGAAGGGAACGTACACAACTAACACCCACTCCACCCTAAAGCTTTGCCCCCTTTCCACATGGCTAACACGTAAAGAAGTAGAGCTCAGCGGTTAATCCTCTACTTGTTCTGTTCTCAACTACCTCTGTTCTGAAGGATGGTGCTGGGCTCTCTTAGCTTGTAGCACAACAGCAACATGGATCGTAATTCATGCCGTATATTTGTAAAATACATTTAGCAGCTCCGTGATGGTTTTTGGCAGTATTCTCTTAGGAAAGTGGCAGTGATGTGGTACTGAGTTCACTCCTCAACACAGTGATAACTCATTTATTTTTGAAGAGCTGTTTCAACATGTACAATGCAGAAAGCTGTCTTGGGATAACATTGCATATAAATCACAGCAGAGCGTGTCTCGTTCTTTTCACACACAGTGAAATTCAGGAAGCACTCAATCAATGATTAAAACCGATCAAAATAATAACAGTAAAAATAATAGCAATGATACCGATGTATTTGTGGCTGGTAGTTATTATGTTTGACGTTAATTACTTGTCAAAATACTATAAAAGCAAAGCTGAAAAGCATGTACAAAACAGCTGAGGGTTCAGTCTGGATCTGTAATCCAGAGCAACAGTTTCAAACAGGATTATAAGGCACTGGCTATGTTTACATGTACAAGGCATATGGCACATGGTCTGCTCTGAGAAGCAAAAGAGTTTGTGCTGAGGACCCTGTACCCAACGTATACACATTCCAGGGGGAGGTGATAACTTCAGTTTGTTGTAGCCGTTTCCCAGCGACTGGGCGCTCATTGACGGTCAATGCGCACTGGTTGTCCTCTGAGAGGACATTAGGCTCTTTGGTGTCATCTGAAGGGTATCCAGTTTGGGTGCTCTCAGACAGCTCCACAGTGAGAATGAAAGTGTTTTGAGTGGGGAACATCAGGAGGCTGAGTTCGCAAGCTTTGGGTTCATGCTCCCTATTCAAACCAAAACATGAATGTAGGGGCAGGCCTCCATGTCAAATGCTAGATTAGAAGGTTCAGGAGGTCTCTGGCAGCCCAGTAGCTAGGGAAACAGTGAAATCCATCACAGGCACATAGCATGAAGTTGAACCATTTCTGTTAAACTGGTTGTCTCTGGACAATACTTGGTACAAGTCTGTTATGGTGGCTTCTAGCTGCATCAATAACTGCACACACATTTTTGAAAAACATTGAGATAATCTAGAGGTGAACATTATTTAGCAATCTAAAAACAGCTTGTGAAGACAAACTATTTCTCAGTTTGAACAGGGCTTCTCAGTATATTGTGGTGGCCCTGTCTTGTATCTGAAGGAGCTGATGAAGGTTGATGAAGGTTTACCTTAAATTGTGGATTTGCAGTCCATTATTTAATTTTATGGCATTATATAAAAACACAGTAAAATGTTTCCAGACAAAAAAAGTGCGTCTTTTTTTACATTCATAACCTTCCCTGTTAACTGCATAATAGAGGTTTTCTGACAAAAAGCATTACTGGATGCATTCTAATAAAGTTCAATCACCACTGTTGCCAACACAATGCATAATAAACGTTGTGGTGCTCTTCTGTTATATTTCTTCTCAAGTAGGAGAAATCATATGGCAAGCCATTTAATTGTTTGCAGATTAGTGCTGAATTGAACAAAGTCTTCAGAAACCACCTGCCTTCCTGCCATTCCCTTTTCTAAGCACAGAAACTTGTGTTTCTCTGTTGGCTTTCCCTGCCTGGATACTGGAAACATTCCCAAAGGTTTTTCATCTTTATTCTTCTGCACTTTTAAATGAGAAACAGGAGGTTAAAAAACAGGAGAAAGAGAAGTTATCCAAATAATTTTTTTCCATAGTGAAGGAGGTCATAAAGGGGTGGACCTCGGCAAATTGCCTCCCTCTCCCTGGATAATCAACAGAAATGAGCAAATGTCCTTGCACTGCTTCTATGAAGGTCAAGAAGAAGAAGTGAAGAACCCAAGCCCTCCCTCAGGAGGAGGGCTGGAAAGGAATTAAGAGCCCATGTACTGATGGAATGAATCATAGAGACTGAAGACCTAAAGCCCTATCTCTCCACCTCTGCAAGGTGAAAGAAGTTAAGATTTCTGTGGTTGGCTTCCTTGTGGCCTTATGGGATCAGAATTAACCACAGGAACAAGGCCAGAAAATAGATCCATATGGGCAAAGTTTGAACAGAGCATTTTAAAATTAAAGGAAGCTCATGGATGTGGGGACAAGATGAAAAGCTGGGAAATGGCAGTGAATAAAGATTTTTCAGGTTAGAATTTTGTCTTGACAGAGGTGATGGTACCTGCTGCTTAGTCCATTCCTCCCACTCCCAGGAGAAAACTGGATGGAAAGTTTCAGCACAAGTCAGAGGCATTAGACAGTGTCCTTGCACCTCTGAGGATATGAGCTTCAAATTTGATCCCTTCTGTTCCATATGTAAAAAGTTACAATTTTAAATGATTTGAGATATCAAGGGAGACCTTTTATCACAGGTTTTGTTTCCTCAGAAGTCCTTGCTATGGACCCAACCAGGTACAAAGCCTGACATAGCTGGTGGTTCTCAGTGTAAAAGGTGACAACAGAAAAGCACTTAGGTCAGCTGCTGGCCATTCAAACTCTTTGAATCAGAAACTAATGCAAAATGTGCACAGAAGATAAATGTTGCCCAGCAATTGCACCAATCTATTCACAACATGAACAAAAGATTTGGCAAGTCATCTTAGGGAAAAGAAATACCTCAGCAAAGAAGAAGGGGGAAGAAAAGGTGTGCAAGACATTTAAAAAATGATGAATATCGAACTAAATTATTGAGCTGAGGAAAAAATTACCAGCCACAGGAAGAGGAGGGCAGGAGCATCACTCAGGGGTGCTGGAAGGTCTTCATTCTGATTACATTAGCCAAGAAAAGGTCAAATGGAGAGTAGAGTTACAGGCTTCTGTTTAATTGCATATTTTGTTACTGTCAGCAATGGGAGGAGAGTGATCCTTGCTCCTAGTCCCAGGGCTGAGCTGCAGGACAAACAGGTGTTAGAGACCAAGGTCCCATCTGAGGGGCTGTTTCTCACATCCTGACCCATTGTGCAGAACCCCTTCCAAAACCCAAGTGCAATGAGCGGGATCCTGTACTGTGGCTCTAGCAGATTCTGGAGAAGTCCCACAGACAGTTTAGCCTGAGCAAGGGCTATAGGGCCACTTCTGCCAGGTCCTGAGTGCCATCTCCAAGGAACTGCATTTTTTCAAGTCCCAAGGACTCAGTATCTTGCAGCACTAGACAGTCTCCAACACACTTCATAATTAGTCCATTTAATGTGTCATAAATGTCTCTATGATAAATCAGAAGACTATTTTGTAAGAGGAAGTGAGTGCTTGTTTATAGTGGGCCAGATTCATCCCCGGTGTAATCCAGCTGACTTCAGCACAGCTACAGAAGGCTTGCACTTGCCACCATGGCCACACTCCTCCTCTCCAATCCAGAGTGAGTCATGGTTCCATTAATGGGGAAAGATCTATTTTTCTTCTTAACTACTCCAAATGGCACTCTATAAACTGGAAATATTATTTAGTTGTGGTTGTGGTTTTATACTGGGAAGGAAATGAATGATGAATTGTAGCTCCATTAACTGCACTGTATATAGCTCTGACTCTGAGGATTGTTTGAAAAGAAAAATTAAGCTATCAAAATCAAATTAAAAGGTCAATAAAATAGAAATATAAACTAATGACAGCAAATAATTTTACTTCTACAGATGAAAGGTACTATAGATTATGTCATGATATGATAGTCATTGGTCAGCATATCTTGCTTGAAAGAGTAATAAGTATTGATGATACAGATATGGAAAAGGCAGGTGTAGTTTATAGTATAAGTTTTTCCAAGTGTCTGTAGAAGAAGGTGAGGAGTGAATTTACATTGGTGGGATTAATCCATGAAGAAATGAGAATGTCTATTGATGGACAGGGAAATGTGCTGAGTGTAGGAAAAGTTGTCAGGATGGAACTGGTTTGCAATTTGAAGCAATAGTGTATCCAAATTATTTTGAGGGTATCCAGAACTTTTGGGCGGGTGTTTTCCTGTAGATGAAGCGAATTTGGAATGAGGATTAAAAACTGAGGGAAGGAGGAAGAATATACTTCAGAAACAGAAAGCTGTGCCTCCCTGATCTTTTGTCGTAACAGTTAGCCAATTGTGTGATGCATGCAGACACATTTGGAAGTACTCCTACCACATTAATTTCAGCAATTTGTTCTAATGCATTTAGACTTGGATTTTTTTGGCTGGCTAATAGCAGGCAAAGCCTTCAGTTTATCACACATTTCCACAGCGTCAGTGTCTGAGGAGCTGCCATCTGTCAAATCAATTTAAAGATCAGAGCCCTGTTTCATAATGCCAGATGTGTGTTCATCATTCATATCACTGATGTCATATGGGTTGCAGAAATTACTACAACATGCTTATAACAGCAGAAGTACTTCTTTCATTGACTGAAGATCAGTATTCAAAACATTACTGAAGGATTCAACCTTGAAATCAGCAGATGCACACACTCATTTTACCTTCTGATTCATCCATGTATTGCTAGCTCGCTTCTTGTCTGGCTGAAAGAGATGGGAAGATTTGGGCATCTGTTTCCTCAGCCAAACCAACAAACTATGCAAAGCTTTTCCCAGTATAATAGTCCCTTTATAGTAATCCCTGTAAAAAGGCATCCAGGGCAGGTAAGTCAACAGGCAGGCTTTGAAACACATGACCGTCAAATATCCATGGTTAACTAGATGCCAAGCTGACAGTACAGGGAGATTTAAAACCATGTAAAAGAAATGCTGATGATTTTGCATCCTTATCGATAGAGGCGACCACCTTAGAAACTCGCTCCTGTAATGTTGGGCTGTGCAGCAAACCACCAGAGGTGTCTCTTTCACCGTTCAATGTGTAGGATGTAATGAATAATGAAACCATTGTTTTCTCAGAGTAGGACTGACAGGACTAGAGCACTGAATTAATCTAAAGAAGAAACAACTTTGAAATCAAAACTAAGCAGAGGCTCTAGCAGCTGCAGCATATCAGAGTCTAAATAGGGTCGTTGTGGTCCTACTTCTCTGCATTTTGTGTTTATAATGGGTTGTATGAAATCTTCTATAGGATCAGAAAGTGAGTTTTAGGTCACTGACCAGCAGCCAGCAGCCTCCATTTCAGAGGAGTTCTATCCAGTGAACTGCAGCCTCAGTGAGGCTATGCTACTTCAGAGAAAGCTCCACAGAAAATGGGCCAGTACACAGCATGAGGTGATTGAAATTCATGAAATTATTCACTAATTGATATCAGAGCACAGTGAGAATAAAATATAAGTAACCCAGGGCATTTTATCTAAAGCAAATAACTATGAGAGATGCAGCAGGGCAGCATTGAACCAGTGGGCACAGTCCCCGCCCCAGGAGCAAACTTGCTGATCGGTTCCTCTTCTGGTGGTAAGAATGACAGGGCAGAGGCTGGATGGCTCATTCTTCCAGATGAGATTTTGTAAAGCAAAAGAGGCATGCTTGGGTTACATTTTCCCCAGTGCTGTCAGGGAAGAATAGGGCAGTCTAGATCTGGCTGGTGCAAGTCCTCTGGCTCCCTCCTATTCAAAATCACATGCAACCCAAAATCTTCTGTAGTACTGTTCAAGGAGGTGCTCTTGGACCCCCTCTGAAACTTTCTGGTTCTTCAGTGTGCTGACTGATTCAGTATACTTTATACTCAAAGGACAGTCCACAGTATCTGGGAATACTTGCTCTCCACAAACATAATTCCTGCCTTCAGCTTTTTTCAGCTTTTTTTTTTTTTTTCCCATTCTACTTGTAAATTTGTTAGTTTTGGGTGGAGCAGTACTAGAAAGCTTCTCAAAACCACTGTCCTAGTGAGAAGGCCTGCCATAACAGACCTGTAATTAAGCAATCAGGAAATGCCAAATAATGATTCTGTCATAAATGGAGCAAACCTCATCATATATTAATCTCCAGGGTAACACAGACCAGAGGAAATGTCTGATATGCTCTGGAAATGAGTGAGTGATGTCTCAGTTGAGCACCAGTAAGGTCTTGGGCTGAACTGCAAGAAATGAAGTGCAGCAAAGATGTCTTGGAAACAGTCTTTTGAGAAGAGACAGGCAGTCCTGTTACTTCCCAGAGCACCACTTCTCCTTGAAGAAATAAACACTAAAGAAGGGTAAATTTAGAAAACAGCAGTATTTTCTAGCAACAAAAAGAGATGAGGAGGGGAGGAGAGAAAGAGGGTTGTGTTTAAAACAGGATGCAGCTGTCTTATGAAATGTTGCTAGGACAGTTATATTTATCCCATGGTTTTTCTTGAGGTGCTGGGGCTCGTTAAATACCAGAGACATGTTGTCCACATTTGTTATCTAGCATTTTCCTCTATGGCTTACTCAGTGATGTACATGTACCAAATGCATTATTTAAGATGTTTAATACTGGAAGAATACCAAGGCAGTACAGACTGTACACGATTAATGCTCCAGAAACAAACCACAAGAAGATTGGTCAATAGTTACAAACTAGCTTGGGCTTGATAAAAAATTCTGCTGCGAACAACAGTCAAATTTCTGTTAATTTCCAAGGGCTTGAGACCAGGTGGGGAGGTTGCAAGGAACAGTAGCCACCAGATAGCATCTGCTTGGTGGTAGATGAAACCAACACTGGGGCTGGCTGCTGAAAACCATTCAACTGTAGAGTTTCATTTAGGAAGCTACATGAAGATACATGTTTTTCTCTTTGGAAGAAATTTTAATTCCTTAGAGCTATTTTCTAATTATCTATTTGAAGTCTCACTACGACATTTAAATATCTGAAGTGTATGTTTCCTGGATGCATTCTTCTCTGTCTTTTCCTCTGCAATGATATTTTGTAAAAGTGCATAAGTAATTAGGACTGGAAATCCACTGCACTGATTTCGAATGAGGATAGCATCCTAAAAACTGCTGAGCATTGGCCCTGAACTGATCCCACTGGGGTCAGCTTGATAACAGGCTGCTGTTGGTGGAAGTGGAATCATGCCAGTCATGGGAACTTTAAAAAAAGCCTGCCTTGAATGAACACTGAGATGTTGAGAGTGGTCTTTTAGATACATGAAATACTGGCGTGCTTATTGTTGAAATTTCTAATGTAGTTGGAAAACAATGTCAGAGGTTAAGTTTTTCTTACAGCTTGATGGGTAGTTCCTTTAAGAGAACAAGAGGAGAAACGCCCAACATCATGTTTTTCTTAAAAGAATACAGACTGCAGAGTCCACAAGAAGTTCTCAGAGAGTGTAAGACCAGTTAACGAATTCCCAGAACTGCCATCATTGTGTGTCATGTGAAGCTTTTGTTTTGTTCTGCTGTTCTTCCTTTCCTTTGTATTTAGATTTTGAGTGGGTTGCTGATGACAGATTTCATTTCAGTATAATACTTTGGGGTATTGTATAGGACCCTTGTCAGACTGCTTTTTTAGGATTTCTTTTAGTTCTGTAACTGCTTTTACTCTCCCATAGGTGCGACCTCAAAGACGTACTGATTATGTGATCAGCCCAAAGAAAATTAGAAATGTGACACTTGTTTAGGATGTACTTCTCCAGGAAGTTTCTCTATCAGTTGCACTTTACACTTTTGGATGCCTTCCTGCAACAGAGAAAGGTTAACACCAGTTCTCTCAATTTAAGTTATAACTTATTTTTCTTTTTTTCCTCGTGTAATGAAATAAAATTGCAACCTTTATAAAGCAGCATATGATATCTCAGTAAAATAATGGACATCTTTGACTTCAGAGACAATGAATTTAATGTGACTCTACAAGAACAAGAATCCATGCTTTGGGTCCCAAGGAAATCAGCAAAACTCCAAAAAGGACCAAAACTTCAAGAGATTTATTAGTGCAGAAGAACTGGTTAATAATAATACTGGTTAATATAATATCTACTGCTTTTAAAAATGAACTTAATGTACAGCTGATGAGCTTATAGAGAAACATTTTTCAATTTCTGTAATAAAATCAAGGGAAGTTTTCATGAGGTCTGTTTCAAAATTTCTAACAAAACTATCATTGGATCAGATATTAATTCGTTTAATTTCAGTACATTCCTTTGTTAATGATGTTTGTGTTAAATTAGATGTTCCAGTGATAAATAAAAACCAATCACCCATCTGCAAAAAAAAAAAAATCCTATTTTGTTTGAAATGCAAAAATCTTAAGATGAAAAATGTGGATTTGAAACTCCTGGCTTATAAGCATTGTTGCTTGAATGCTTTATGTCTCTGTTCTACTTGTAGGTTGAGTTTGGGAGTGAAATGATTTGGGTCACAGCAAATGGTGGCTGCTGGTATTAATGCTGAACCCTGTTGTTTCACCAGGGCTAGAGTTGAGAATGACAATGGGAAATGCACTTTAGCCAAGCAGCCTTGTCAGTAGAGTGGATCTGGCACGTGGACCCTGCATGTGCCTTCCCAATCTAAAAATTATGATTTCTAGCTGAAATGTTTTGTCTGACATTTTCTATTTCCAAAAAAAAAGTTCAAGCTTATTAGTTTTTTTACAAAACGGCAAACTTCTCCCAGAAAAACAAGTTATTTTTAGTGTACTTGTCTTTCTACCCACTCAAAGCATTCTGAATTATTCAATGTTTTGCATGTTAATCTTTTGTATAAACCAATGCAGGTGCTCTTTGAGCGCTGAAGAAGCCACTACAGAGAATTACTTTCAGTGATAATCTGTGCCACAGAAATAAGAAATTTGAAATTTCTCAGGAAAAAAGTTCTGCATGTTTAGCATTTGGCATCTCATTAAATTGTGACAGATTTTGCACTGCTAGTCGCATTTCAGTCAGTCTGTCAGATCGAGCGCTGAGACAAATTCACAATCTGCCATGTGCAATTGTATACAAAGCTGTCTCAAATTCTGACCATCGTTAAGGAGGAGCTTTGAAATGCATTCCTGTTGAATGTGATTGTACCAACAACCTGGTGTGTAAATCACTATAGTGTTATACAGAGAAAATATAAGCAATTTACATTGTGGAATATCTGTGGGGTTTTTTTTGCTTCAAATAACCATGCACTGAGAGAAACATCTACCTTATTCTGATACAAGCATTCTGTTGCTGACATCTCCTACTACTGTAGCTTAATGCAGCCTAAACACAAACAAATATACACTTTATTAGAGGAGTGTCCCTTGCATGAGGGGGATAGGCCCAGGGTGACACCAGACTGTGACGCGGGGATGAAAACCATGGATCTTTGGCTTTCCGTGCATGTGCATGGTTAGCAAGCCTTCCAGTTGTCAGAAAAGGAACTCTGCAGTACAAAAATGAAAACTGCATGGAAGCAGTAGTTTCCCACCAGAAAATATTGATTCATTAGAATGTATCTTAAAAAGTAATCTAACTATACTGTGTTGTTTATCTCAAAGTCCTTGATTTCAAGCTTAGCTTCAATATTATTTAGTATCATATTAAAGCAGCCAACCTAGAACTCAAGAAAACCTTTTCTCCACTTAATCTATATCCTCCCAGATTAATAAAAAACATTGTTGCGTTGAGGCCATGGGCAAGGGGACACATGCTCTGAGCCAAAAGAGACTCCTGTGTCAGCAATATGGTGCCTTCCATGCAGAGGAGTCCCCACTGAGATTTCCACGCTGTGTTACCTGGTGCTTGAGGCTCTTCAGAGGACACCAGTGGTGCTTCCCAAATTGGTTTTCAATGTGGCTAGGCAAAATCACCTCTTGGCACTGCTGTTGAATGAATGAGCTGATGTGAGACCCCGAATCATAGAATCATAGAATGTATTGGTTTGGAAGGGACCTCTAAATGCCATCTAGTCCAACCCCCCTACAATAAGCAGGGACATCTATACCTAGGCCAGGTTGCTCAGAGCTCCATCAAGCCCGACCTTGAATGTTTCCAGGGATGAGGCCTCCGCCACCTCTGTGGGCAACCTGTTCCAGTAATCAACCATCCTCATATTAAAGAACTTTTTCCTAATGTCTAACTTGAATCTATCCTTTTAAATCTTAAAACCATTACCCCTCATCCTGTCACTACAAACCCTTGAGAACAGATTGTCCCCCATCTTCTCATATGCCCCTTTCAGATATTGGAAGGTTGTGATAAGGTCCCCCTGGAGCCTTCTCTTCTCCAGGCTGAAGAACCCCAACTCTCTCAGTCTGTCTTCATAGGAGAGGTGCTCCAGCCATCTGATCATTTTTGTGGCTCTCCTCTGGACATGCTTCAATAGGTCCACGTCCTTTTTGTATTGGGGGCTCCAGAGCTGGACACAGTATTCCAGTAATGTACGCAGTACTTCCAGTGATCTGGAACCTGTGTGGGAGGCCCTTTCCCTGCTGACAGCTCCAAGCTGTAGCTGTCAGGCATCAGGGGTGAGCAGCCAGGTCACCCTCCAGCTGTGCATCTTGCCTGGCAGCTGGACAGTGTTCCAGCGTGCCATGCTTACATCAAGGACCACTTGCCAGCAGATGGTTGCCAGCAGACAACACACAGCAGCGGTATGAATTAGACCCCACTGACTTGCACATCCCTCTGACTCAAACAAATGAAGTTTTTTTGCACAAATAGGTACGACAACCATGGAAACGTGCACATTCACTGGAGTCTGGAGCTGTTTTCCTTCCTGCCAGCAACAAGAATGCATCCCACACAGCTACGGTATAGTCCTAACAGCATCAGGTTAAAAATTCTTATGGTGTTCTTGAAATTTATCGTTAGGGGCATTTGTATACTTCCAGATTGGTTTTCTTCAGACATGTTATACAGACTGTATATCATCTCCAGTACTAACTGTTACTTATGTTTGCAAATAGAGCTTCACAAACAACAATACATAAAATACAGAGACAATTTTTAGCACACAGGGAATATAAAGTATGCAGGTACTTCTAGAAGACACAGCAGACTAAAAATATTGAATTTCAGGCACTTTATGGAGACACCAATCTTTTGTACACATGCATATTGACTTATAATTATGACTCAAGGGACATTTTAGTAATCTAGAAGTATCTAGTTTTTTACTACTCACAGACTGTGCACAGTTTGATAGTATAAAACCCTTCCACATTTCCTTACAAAATGTTCTGATTTGAATTCCATACATATACATGCAGAAAAAAAGAGGCATTGGAGATAAAGAGCACTTCATTCTACAGTAAGTTTTCTTACCATTTTTGTATTTCACAGAAAAATTCAGGCTACCTTTAATACAAAGCCACTTAAAAATAACACTGGCTTCATGTGGAGATTTCTTTTTACAATAAAAAAGCACCTCAGGTTTGTGTGGGCTGAGCAGAATCAACAGATGAACTCTTACTGAAGGGTACTCACAATATTGACTAAACATTTGATTTCTTACTGACTTGATTGAACAGAACCTCTATTTTCAAGATGTATTTGCTAGAATCTATAGTAGGTGGTGCTACTAACCTAGAATACACTATTCTCAAGTATTTGGGCCTCCCAGTGACTCTTTGGTTACTGGCTTCATTCTCTCTTTCCTCCAAAGAATCCTGCATGAGGCAGGAAGGACACAGCTTCTTACAAGCTTCCCCAGCAGAAGCTCCTCTAAAACCAGAGGATGGTCCCTGCAAAATGTTGCAGATAACGCATTATCCTTTCCTGTCCACCCAAATAAATCTTACCCATCTGAAATGGGGCCCAATCCCAACTGTCCCTCCCTGAGTTTCTCTAAATCCCATACCCACATTCCCATAAATACAATAAAATTTATCCAGTGGCCTCATGGTAACTGTGTAATTAAAATGAAGCAATCAGTATGCACCAAAATGGTCTCATATGGTCAGGATATAATATAAAAAAACCCTAGCTGCCAATAGGGGAACATTTCTTGCAAAACACCTTTGGCATCTTAATACTCTTATTCAGAACAGCCTCCAAAACCCCTTCAAAAGAAGAGGTTGAGAATTGAAATTCATAAAGTCACTTGATATGGAGGAGCACGCGCTCAGTAGATGTGACTTTTATGATTAGACTCCCCTCCTACTCACCATGATCGACTCTTGTTCCCCAGGCTATAAACTACCTGTCTCTTCTTCCCAAGCAGCTTCATTTAACTTTCTCTGTCTCTCACTTTCCTCCTTTACCATACTTTCTTCTCCACAGCAACCAAATACCTTTTCTTTAAACAAAGGCCTAATTGATAACATACCTAATTAACATCTGAGCGTTTGTTCTCAGATTGTATTTAGCTCTGAAAATTGCTGCTTCTATTTCAGACCTGAATAAAGTCTTGCATACCTAAAAGTTTGCCTAGTATTTCCAGCAATACCCGCTGATCCAATAAAACACACCACCTCTATCTCCAAACTTTCTCCAGCCTATGCACACACACTGATGGCTGTGTATTTCCTCATCCCACCGACTAGGACTTCAGGAGGACACTAGGCAAATCTCAACTGGCCTTCCTGAACTGCTGTTGGGAAAAAAATGGAGAAAGAATCACAGAATACCAGGTTGGAAGGGACCTCAAGGATCACCTAGTCCAACCTTTCAAGGGAAAAACATAGTTTAAGTGAGATGGCCCAGCACCCTGTCAAGCTGAATCTTGAGAAATAGAAGCCAAGTTGGGTCTACACTAATATGTCTGCACCAAATCTCTTCAGCCAATGGAAAAGTTAGCTGTGGAGGTATAAAGGTGGTATTTGATAGAAGCACCATGCATTGCTGTGGTCTGTAGCTCTGCATGAAGCTTCTGCCCAACTGCCCTGGGGAATTCAGGTTTCTCCTACCTCTTCCTCACCTGTTCCTCTGTTCTTTGGGAGGTGCAGGTTGGTAACAACTCCTTGACATTATCTTAGAAATCATGGATTATTTATGCTAGATTAGTGCAGATAGTTATTTAAATGAATATGGATATTTGCTGGCTCAGAAAGATATTGCAATATGCTATTCTTTTTCAGAGAATTAACGTCTGGAGGCTTCCAGTGTCATTCGGCATTAGCTCTCATTGCAGAACTCGCGTCACACAGATATTATTTATATTGTTTATTTTCTACTGTGGTATGATCACTCCCTCAAATGAGGTTTACACTAAGTGCTTTTTTTAAAAATCATGTTCCAGCAAAACAGTCTGCTTTTGTTTTGGGGAAAGAATGCCAAAATCCAGGGAAAATAATACTGAGATGTTTTTATTAGAGAAGCCAACCAGATCCATCTCAACTCTGCCTCCAACTCATTAGCTTCCCACAACAAAAGCCCAGGGGCTGCTCTGACCTTGGATCAGCTCATCTGTGCTATTGATCTCCTTAGTCCCAAAGACTTTCCAGTCAGATATTGATGCTGTGGTCTCGGCTGTGCTTGCTTGTACTGTGTGTTCATGTACCCTGGCTCTCTCTGCTGCAAACATCAGTGTTGCGACTATCCATTTTTGACCTACTGTGAAAGAAAAAAGGGAGACTTGTGGGTCAGACTTCCTGCCACGTGGCTGACAGTCCTTCAGAGGTGGTGGCAGACTGTATTTTCCTTTCCCAGCAGAGTAAGGATTCACAAGGTGCTATGAACTGCCAGGTGCTGGGACTGTTCCACACCACTCTTCAGAGACGCCGAGTTTCATGTAGATGTTACCCTACTGTCCTTCCAAAGTACAGGCAATGAATTCCCCTTGATGAGGCAATACATCTATTTGGTTTTACTGCAAAGCCATACAATTTGTTAAAAGCAATACCGTGCCCTTTAGGTTTGTCTCAGCAATTCTCTTGACGTTGCAGCAAATATGCAGAAGCCAGTAATCACGATGCTTGCTGGTCCACACTGACCGAGTGGTGGGGCAGCAATTCCTGCTTGAAAATTAGCCTTATGTACTCTCCATTGTGTTATTTTTCAGTATAGAGCAGTTAGATACACTGAAACCATGCGTAACAGAGGCTGCTCTGTTAGAACACAAGCAAATTTAGCAGCCACTTTTGTAGGCATCTACATCATGGAAATTTGCAAGGATTCTCCCTGATCCTGCAAAGACATCCTCATTAAGATCTACATTATGGGCCAAGCCCTTTGATGCTGCCTGTGAGGAGGCAGTACCTCAGCCTGAGCTCAGAAAAGACTTTACATTTGATCACTGCTTCATAGTCTCCATTTGCTAAATGGAAAACTCAAAGGGGACAAAGAGTGTTTATGCCGAGCCCTCATA
>JAVSBS010003493.1:0-28866 GCA_033124195.1 Coracias cyanogaster | reverse complement strand
CCGCATTCTGTTGTCCTCCAGAGCAACTGCTACTTGTTTTGGAGTTCTGCTTCCCAGGGAGTGGCCAAACATCGCCTACTGATGGGAAGTCGAGAATAAAACTGTTTTCCTCTGCTTCCCTGCATGGATTTGCTTGGCTTTGCTTCTATTATCATTAAACCGCTTTTGTTTTACCCATAAGGGGTTTTTTTCTATCTTATTTTCCTTCCCCCTTTGCTCTGCTGAGGAGGGAGAGGAAAAGGCGGGGGGTAATAGAGTGGCTTGGTGGGCTCCTGGTGCTCAGCCAAGGTTAACCCACTCCAATAACACAAATAAAGAACATGAACAACTCCTAATTTACAACATGCTCTGCATATCTTGTGTGATAAGAATTAGAATATTATTTGTAACGTTTTCACAATGTGAACTAATTATGTGTTTTGCCCTTAACTGGAGACTGATCTCTCTACATGGCATCTATGGAAGACAGAAAACATTCCCCAAACCACACAGTAGTAAAGATGAAGTCCAGCAATGCATAATCATGGCTGCCTGTATTTTCAGATAAAATATGAGTAATTTCATGGAATTTACTTCGCCTTCTGGATTGTGTCTAGGGAAAGCCATACTATTCACAAAGAGCATAAGAACTCTGAGATCAGTCACTTCATTTATTGCCTTGCTGCTGCTGCTGTTTGCACTAGACTGAGTGCAAAGACCTCCCTTTGGACTTCCAGGGGAGTTTAATTAGGCCTGACATTATTAAAAATACATTTCTGAGAAAGAAGAACACTCAAAGCTCCCATGTCATAATAAATAAAGTTAACTAAGACCTCTGTGATCATGAGACAGTATAACTTATAAATGGAAAAGATTATTTGCTACACCTGAAAATGTAAGAAAATTTAGAGGCAAAAAAGTACATCACTCAGAGAGACTGCAGACAATGATTAGTCTGGCTGTACTATAGTATTTATATGCAGAGAGACAGATTCACTATTGCAACTAATCTGCCATTCTCAGGCTTCTGAGTCTTTCCAAGTGCATGCTTTTTTCCCAGGAGTTTATTGAGTAAAGCATCACATTAGTTAACACTATTGTGACATGTGAAAATACAGGGGAAAGATAAAACGAAAGCATAGGGTTTTCATACTATTGCTTAATGTAGCCTCCCTGACAAACTTTTGTTAAGCTCTCTGACTTTCATTTGGAGAATTATCGCAACTGTGCATAATCTTTTGTCATACTGCTAATCAGCACTAGTCTAACATAAAGCTATGGTTCTATCAGGGTTTCATGTTCATGTTAGTCTAAGAAAACATTCTGTGGCGTCTCAAAGTGAAGAGGCAACTCAGACATTCGGCCATCTTCATTATTTGTGATTCAATTACTGTGTACTACGATACATACTGTATACACACCTCTTACAGCACACACCAAATACACCACAATGCTATCTATCTGTTCACATCCACCCACACCTACACATATCTTTTTCAAAAAAGACGGTAACATCAAGTGGCAAGGTTCTACTTGTGCTACTTACCTTTCCTGGAAGGTTCTATGTTTTACTCGCTGCAAAAAGATTAAGAAAAACAACATTTTACTAGTGGGTGTATCCAACCATTGAGCAGAAGCTTGTTATCTTTTTTGTTTACCATACTTCTACGTTTTCCTTTCAACACATGTCCCCTCCTCTTCCTGAGCAATACTTTGTCCTTACATAAGGAGGGACTTGGAAGTCTTCCCCAGTTTCTAAACAAATGTCAGTAATCCTTACCCGTTGGATTATTTCCAGGTGCTCTTGGGAATTGCTGAAGTTTTTGCCAATGTCGAATATGCAGAAGGTTTCCCTCTGGCAGGCAGTAACCCAGTTCTGATATTCAGAAGTATCAGGAATCCGATCCAGAAAAATACGAAAGGCTTCCCACACAGCTTCCTGGCAGACTGAGTAAGGAGAAAAGGGCTGGGGATGGATGCTTTGTACTAAAAAGTAAGCTTGAAAGCCTTTTTAAGTGATTGGGATTTACACATTTTACTCAGTAAACAAATCCAGCTTCTAGGCATTTTTAGACATTTAGGTCTTTTAGGTATTTTTGAGCTGACAATCATTTGCCTTTAGGATGAAGGATTAACTGTTTTTGAGTTAAGGATTGCTAATTTCCCTCATTTTAAGAGAGATTCATTTGGCCTGACATCGTAATGAATAAGCAGCAAACACAAAGCACACTTCCTTCACCTCAAAGGTACATGCATACAAAGATACATACTGGATATTCTAGTGAGAGCAAATAGGGAGGTAGAGAAAAAAAATAATCTGGCAGTCATCATACTTGAATAATCATAATCTTAACTGTATACAAAGGTTTTGTACATTAGTATGGTTAACTCTGCATAGAACATGCTAAATGGAATGTACTTAAGATTTTTATATTCCCCACCCATCTAATAAAAAAAAAAAGGAAAAAAATATAAATGCAGGGGGTTAAAATGATTTGATTATGCTCCAAATTTTCAGTGTTATTAGTCCTTTCTAAATCTTAAGGACATTCTGCAGCAGGTACATGCTTTTATGTTTCTTTAAACACCTCTGGAAAAAATGAAGGACTAAGTACATGTAAAATTCCTTTGGAAAGAACATGATTTCCTACCTCTCCACACAACTGTACACAGTCATTTGTTTAATGTGGTTTCAGCTGGAACAGAGTTAATTTTCTTCCTAGTAGCCAGTACAGTGCTGTGTTTTAAATGTAATGTGAGAATAATGTTGATAACACCCTGATGCTTTAGCTGTTGCTAAGTCATACTTATCCTAAGTTCAGGATTTTTCAGTTTCTTAAACTCTGCCAGCATGGAGGTACACAAGGAGCTGGAAGTGAGCACAGCCAGGACAGCTGACCTGAACTAGCCAAAGGGATATTCCATACCAGAGAATGTCATGTTCAGTATACAAACTGGGGGAGCTGGCCAAGGTGGGGACAGATAGCTCCTCAGGCATCAGTCAGCAGATGTTGAGCAATTGCATTGTACATCGCTTGCCTTTCTTGGGTTTTCTTTCTCTCTCTTTTTGTTATCTTCCTTTTCATTATCATCATCATAATTATTACTACTACTATTATTAATACATTTATTATTGATACATTTAGTTTAGTTATTAAACTGTTCTTATCTCAACCCATTAATTTCTACTTTTTTTTTCAGTTCGCCTCCCCATCCTGCTGGGGCAGGGAGGCAGGAAAGGATTGAGCCAACAACTGCATGGTGCTTATTTGCTGGCTGGGATTAAACCGTGACACAATGTTAAATATCTCCTCTATGGTGATGAATCACCCAGTTAAATGCCAGGCTACATCAGACAAGAGTGGCTGCAGAGAGAACAGTAGCGTTCTGCATCACTTGGGGTAATAAAAATGAATACAAAGAGAATAAGACAGCGGGAAGATTTTTAAAAGGTGGCATTCAGGAGCTGCTCTAAGGGAAGTTCATTTACTGCATACAAACTGACTTAATAACATGAAATTTTGTAAAATAGATTACAATGGAGACTAATACTTTTACATATTCTGTTGGCTCACTCCTTATGCAAGAAAGATGTGAAGTTCAGCTGTAGTATGTTACAAAATATATTAAAATGCATATTTGGGTTTGGCATCCAGTTTATTGATCTGTTTTCTAGCAATCGGAACTCTGTCAGGCATTTCAGGGAAAACTTGTAAAAGGTAAGTTCCCGCTGCAAAGACCTTGCTCTCCAACACTGTGAGTGAGGATCGTGACATGCACGAGTATGTGAGGGAGGGGAGAAAGCAGCAGCAGCAGGTTTGTTATAAAACGACTGCTCAGAAATATTATATAGGGTTTACTTTCCCTTGATGATTTGGATAACACAGGTCTTAGATATGTCTGCAGAAGTGAGTTTGTGAGAGTCAAAGACAGGCTGGTATGCCTACGCTTCTGAGTGCACTTTTACCAACAGCTTGCTGAAGTCTACTGTTTTGTCTAAGTTGAAACCATTTCTAAAAGATTCTGGAGAATAAACTGTTCCCTCCACCAGACAGCTCCTGCCTACCTGACTAATTACACTAATATGTCTTTGGATTTCTGTTCAGATACCTGCCCTTCCCTACACCCAAAATATTTGGGTTTCAGGTAACTCACTTTGCAGAGCCTCAAACTAAACATACAATGAATCCTGGCTGCACCTGAGTCACGTTTAAATTCACTGAGTCATCCAAAGAGGTCTGTCCACAGCTAGCACAGAGCCAGCCAAGAAGTGATGTTCTGTGTGGACTTTCCTGCTTAATTGCAGAAATATGCACTTGCGCAGGTTGTCCTCTGCAGAGTCTGTGAAGGTAGTTGTGTAGAATAACCAACATGGCTCAGCAGCTGCTAGAACCAATGTGTTTTGAACAAAACCAGTTCAGTTTATCTCAGCTATCACTATACCTTCTCATTTACAGCCTCTCTCACCACTTGTTTATTTCTATGGTATTGTTAGAGTCAACAAAGCCAGCTGTATTTTTGGCTTTGTGAAAATATAAAGTAGACTCACTCAAGATGAAGGAACACACTTCTTCAAAATGTTGTTTGAAGTTAAATGCTTTCAGAGAAGGAGATTTTAAAACATATTAGAAAACCATTTGAACAAAAAGTTGCTAGCAATTTAAAAGCTGTTGCCTTCAGCATTTTACTGTGCAAAGTTCATTACTGTGATATAGGACATTTATTTTCAGTACTTGATACCTGCTTTGACTTAGAGTGAGATAATTATCTGCATTATCTAAAATACCTATGTCTCTGAAATTAGAGCAGTCAGTTTCTCTAGGTATTCTCTAAACTTGCTGTAGGGATGTACTCACCTAGCTGTGTTAGGGCACCTCAATAATATCTCAGGAACGACCTGCCCTCCCAGTAGAGCAGCTGCATGTGGAGCAGATGTGGTCAGATTATTAAAAAGGAACAGGCTGTCTTTTGAAGAGATTTATTCATTATGAGCTAGCAGTTAAGGCTACTTCCTATCATCTTTTTCCCACTTACAACTTTCTGGTACCTGTTTTTCTGAGCAGTAACTGCTCAATAAAGATATATTATCTGATGGAAAGTAAGCCAGTTACCAGGGTTTACATAAACATGACACATGGCTAGCTGAGGAAGAGTCATAGCTGATTCCATGCATGCTCCCAGTTTGCCCCACATGAGGAACTCTCTTTGTGGTGACTTAAGCTATGGTGTCTTATTTCAGAGTTTGTATAGGGTTCACAATAGGCTTAGGTTATCCAATAACAACTGTTTGAACTCATATATTTGATCTGCTTTGTGTTGTGTGCTCATTCCTGAAAGCATAGGAGATATATATAGATACACATACATGTAAAAAAACAATTGCGTAATTTTTCTTAGGAAGCAGTGTAATTCCCTAGAGGACAGATATGATCCACAGTGCTGTTACAGTTCTAAATGTGTCATGGGACTTAAGGCATGGAAAAGAACAGACCTAAAGCAATGTCTACAAAGCAAATGCAAGGTAAGATTGTCCCACAGATAGGCACAGGATGTAAGACTCCAGGGTATCTACTAGATTGTCTTTTCATGAAGGCTTGTTCTATGGTTACAGTTTCATAGGTAATGCTTGCATCATCACAGTTTTACTTCTACCTGTTTTTTTTTTTTTTTCTTTATTTATCACTTTCATCAGGTAAATTAGCATGCTCAGCTCGGAAGGTTCTGATCCCTCCTTGAAAGAAAGATTTTTTGAGGTTTTAACAATGGACTTTGTAATGGGAAATGTGCAGCTATTCAAGGGAGCAGAAATAACTTTTTCTGAAGGAGTGTACAAATTATTCAGCTGCAGTCATCTGTTCTTTTGCTTACTTTTTGGGAAGTACTCCAGCTTCAGTTGAAGAACTGGATGACACCTACTCAGAGAATTTTGTGAGTATAGGACACTCTACTGGGAAAGAGGAGATGTTAGTTTAAATCTGCTTGCACTACAAGACTTATAGAGCCAAATATGCCAGCTGATGAGCTGCTCTCCAAGAAGGTAGTAGTATTGCCGTCATCAGTTTTTAAAGAAAAATATCATAGTTGCAGTTCTTTTAATTCAGGTCAATGATACTAGCCTGTCTCAGGATAACTTGTTTTCAGCCAAATTGGGGATGCGACCAGTGAGTTTTAGGGATTTTCAGGCTTAAATAGTATTTAAGAAAGGCTTTTTGGATTAGCCTCTTTAACATGTTTCAGAATTCTGTTTATTGCTCATTGAGACTGGAATTTGGTCCCACAATGGATACCAAATATGTTTTTATCTATCAGAATGACTACATACATTGGTGTAGTTTGCCTCTGCTGTCTATAGCAAGTGGCTGCTGGAGTCAGATTTTTGCAGCTCTACATCCAGGTTTCATTTCAGATAGAACTAGCTGGTTCCCTGGAAGAGAGCTGAGGAGCAGCCAAGTTACATACATGTTTGTGAATAGTTGTAGACCAATATGCAGGACAAATAGATAAGCAAAGTTCATTTAGAGAGTAGATATTGCCTTAGATATTTGCATCCCTGAAATGCTGACTAGGTTTTAGAATTAGCTTTGGACTGTGTAGGTGCAGCACAAAAATACACATTTTTCTAATACAAATTGGAACAGCCACAGAATGAAAGATTAGGAGAGGTAGAGGGAGGAAGTAAGGAAATGTAAAAAACAGAGGGCTGTTGCTCTCTAGGGACCTAAAATTGGAGTGGTAACTCTATAGCAGGGGTCCTCAAACTACGGCCCGCGGGCCGGATGCGGCCCCTGGGGCTCCTCAAACCAGCCCACTGCCCCAGCCTGTCTTCCTGCTGCCCCTCAGCTCCCCCCTCAGCTCTGCTGCCGTGCGGCACTGGCACAGGCTGCGGCACCAGGGCACACACGTAGCACTGATAACAGCTGGCACATTGCTGTCATCCAGGGCTGTTTTGGGGCCTTTCCAGTTTTGTCCAAGATACTCAGACAATGTAAAATTAGATTTAACCTTATTGCTAAAAAGAAATGCTAATAACATTCAAGCCAAGGGCTAAAGATGGAGCCATGTCTATTAATACACTGGTATCTTCGCTGTCCAGAGTGGGATTTCCAAGCCAGCCTGCCCCAGCACAGTGCGGACTCGCTGTTGCTCAAGAGCTGACTTTAGCCATGACTCCCTTTTATGCAGGGTGGCAAAAGCAGGCAATGCAGGTGGCTACTTCTAATTACAGGCAGGGATTTTTCTCCCCAGGGTGTTTAATTAGTGCTGATCAGCAGAATTGTGCCATTAGAGCCAAGGCAATCTCTGTAGGTCAGCATGGTCTGGAAGATGGTCAGGCAGCCCTAGGGACAAGGCAGCGGTGGAAGCAGGAGGAGTGGGGAACTCACTGTGGATGCGCTCAGCAGGCACAGGCTGGTCCAGGGGCAATGAGGGCTTCAGGTCCTCAGGGACATCAGTGGCAAGCTGGGAAGGCAACCTGTGCTGGCTGCAGCAGGGAAGAGCCCATATGATGTGCCGTGCCACAAGTCTCCTTTCTTCATGTAATTTATGTCCAGATGCTAAAGGGAAAGCTCAGACCTGCTTCCCTCCCAGTGGCACCTGCCCTCTCCCGGGTGGAGCAGGGAAACACGGGGAAAGAGGAGGTGGTGATCCTGTTTATCCTGGTCCTGCCTGCATTCCCCTGTTACTGCACTTCTGAGAGCCCCAGAAACACCTCACAAGGACCACAGGATTTTGTTAAGTCTATTATCAGTCATAAAACTAAATTTGGGAGTTTAAAGCTTCCTAGAAAGGTGCTGACTGCACTCAAAGTAAAGATGCCCAGCTCGTGTGTGGCTGAACAGGAGTGCCTGTGGGCAAACTTACTCCTTGCAGTGAAACAGAAAGCCATGGGTGGATAATGTATCCTGGGAGCAGAGCTTTGCCTCTTCACAGACATACATCACCCATGAGCAGCCTGCAATGTTCTCTGTTGGGCTTGTTATCTCCATGATGTGTGAAGCTCCCTCAAAAACCACTCCCAGCTCTGCCACATGTGTGAGTACTGCTGTGGAGGGATGAGCAGGCTGTGCCCTGCCTCTCTGTTTTATTGCCAAAATCCCCAGGGTCCTTGGATTGTTGTACTCTCATGAAGCAGAGGATCAGCTAAACACCAGGGTGCCTCCATGCAGAAGCCATTGCTTGTTCTGCCCCCAAACATGTCCCTCAAATGTGACAAACACCTTATGCCCCTGTGACAACCACACCTCTTCCCACTGACCCTCCACTGCCACAATGCCTGCAAAAGTCCCATCTCATACAGCTCTCAGCTGCCTCCTGCCCTTCAAACCATGCGCTTGGTGGGGGGCTGCTGGTGCCCTGGGCAGTCCATGTATGGTGGGTGAAGGCCAGGCTCCTCCTGGGCACAGGGACCTTCATGAGGTGCCTGCTTCTGCTTGCCTCTGGGCCCCCAAAATGAAACATGCCAGTAGACATCCTTGGAAGCTGAGATGACCAGGCAGGCACCCATGCTTGCATGACTCTTGTTTTCTTAGGAAACCAAGACAACAGCACCCCTATTTCCACCCAAAGAGATGAAAGTAGGGACAAGGCTTGCTGGAGGAGATGGGGAACAGTGCTGGGGGCAGTCTCTCAGTCCCACTGGGAGAGGACAGCCCTGCAACGGCTGTGGCAGCGGAGCCACGCTCTGCAGGCTCTCACAGGCCAGGTTCAGTCCCTGCAAACAGCTGGTGGCTGGCTGTGCTGCACCACAACCCCTGCCTGCAAGGAGGGAGCTGGCAGCTCTCCCAGAAGTGTCCAGAACCGCCAATGCTGGGTTGTGCCCACAGCTCTGCTGCTCATTTACCCATCTTCAGAGTGCTGCTGATGGCTGTGGCAGTAATTGGAAGTGCCAAGCACAGCGTGTGCTGCCCACCAGCCAGCTTTACACCTCTGCTGAGCAAAGGGCAGGAGGGACAGGGGTTTCTCTGTCCTGCTGCTGGCCCATGGCCATGCCGCACATGCCTGGGCTGCTGGGAACCATCAGCTGCGCTGGGCAGGGGAGGCTGCTACGGAGGCTGGAGGATGCTGGGGAGGAATTTGTTAAATGCTTGCCATGAAACGCCGTGGTTTCTGTGAAACTCGCGGCATCAACCTGCTCACTTCCAGGCACGCCTACTTGGGCAATCGATGCACACCAGCCTGGCTGCTCAGGAGGCTTTTTGATCGATGAGCTCAGCCCTGGCTCTGGCTGTTTCCTATCAGCTACTTAACTATTTCCCTGGCAGAGGGGATGCAGTGTTAGCAAGGGCACCACCGGAGCTACAGGCAGCAAAGATGGAGTTCGGGACGCCAGGGGCTGTGTAGTCCCTGGGCTGGGTCCCTGCTGTACCACAGCAGACCAGCCATGTCAGGCCAATGCAAACATTCAGGAACATCCTTGGCCCTTGCCCTGGTGGTATCTGGCTCTTCTTGGGGACCTTCTTCTACCCTAAAGGTGAGCTGACAGGTAGCATCATCCACGCCCCTTGCTCTCCAGCCATCATCGGGTGGCCATGCCAGGGGTGTCCTGGGGGTGACCTGCTCCAGCCTCCTCTCCCAGGCTGGGCAGGGAGACAGCAGAGTCGTGCCACTGAGCACAAATCCTGTTAAACGCTCCAGGGCACTGAGTGGCAGTTCCAAGCCCTGAGCCTCCCCAGGGACATAAGGCTGCTTAGGACATCCTAAGCTCTTCATGCAGATGAACACTTGAGGCCATTAAAGAGGTCTTAAAAGCTTAAGGCAGGTAAACGTTTAAACTGCTTTAAGTCCTCACAGTGTCACAGCTGGGCCAGAGGGAAGTCCCCAGCTCAAAGCCATCCCTGCACGGTTGCCCTCTGCCCCAACACAGCAGCCCTCCAGGGCCATCAAGCCCCTGCATCTTCAGCTGTGGTTCTCACCCCCGCCAGTCCATCTGTCCTCACCATCCTCCTTAGACCACATCCACATGGCAAAGAGTCGGGCTGCCGTGTCCCTCCCAGCACCATATTTATTTTCTGTCTAGACACTGGTGGATTTGATATGCAGCTCTCCAAACCCCAGCCATGGCTTCTGCTCCCTTTCATCAGGAGAGCAATAAAATGGATGTTTTTTTGTGGGCAGTGACATGCTTAATGGAAGCTCTACCCACTGAAAAGCCTGAATGAAATTTCACAGAGCTCAGCTGGTGCCCCAGGAGTGTTCTCATAAATAAATCTGGAGGTTTCAGTGGGATCTTTAATACACACTAAATAGGAGTCTGTCACAAACGTGTCCTCTTGCTAAGAGACAGCAGAATATATCTCGTCCACAACGGCAGATCAATCCACAGAGATTTTCCTCAAGTGGTTTCTCAATGTCACTGATGACTCGTTCCTTCTGGTTGCAAAGAACTGTATTTGCAGTAACAGAATACCGCAAATTACTTCACTTGCTTCCAAGATGCTGAAGCTGCCCTTAAGCTTAATACTGCAAGTTATTGCAGGTATCTGCTCTTCTCTCCTCTGAGGTACCATGAGAAAAGCTTTGCTGCCTGTCTCCCTCCCAGATTTTCTGTTCCTACATGTTTATTTTTGGTGTGGGAACAAACTGAGCTCTCCAGTTTTGGCCGTGCGTCTGCCATGGAGAGGACCCTGGGCGCAGGATGCTCACCAGCTGAGCTGCAGTCCTGCACCCACAGGCTCCGTTAACTCAGCGAGTGCCTCCAGCACAGTGTTTCTAGACATAATCCCACAGGGCAGGAACGCTGTGTCCCTTCCCTGCCTGCCTAGGAGCAGGGCTTGCTTTCAGACTCCCTCTTTGCTTTTAGGAATATTTATTCCTACAGTATCAACCTTCAGTTTGCTACTGAACTTTGCTGGGATACACACCACCTAAAGCGCACAGGCATTGCAAAGTCAAAGCAAAACAAATTAATGTTCGATTTCAACACAGGAGAAATACAGTCAAGTGATTTGACACGTGGATGCATCCTTTTCAGCATCTTCTCCAGCCCAAGCCACCTTCCCACCGTAGCACCCCATCCAGTGCATAGCATTGCTGTTTCTTCTGCAGCCAGTCTTGTTCCAGTCCAAAATGACCCCATAAAAGACATCTTATGATATTCCCATCTTCTGCAGGATGACACAACGACCACTTGTGACCAGTTCCCTCTGAAGTTCAGCCTGGAAAGTGCCCCAACAGCCACATCCCCAGCACTGCGCTGTGGGAGGGAGGGATGGCCGGCATGTGATGGATCACCACTTTTAGCCCTGTGACAAGCATGAGAATCTACTGTTGGGTCTTTCATAGGTTTTATCTCGATGCGGAGCCGTAAAGAAAGTGGAAAAGGCAGTCAAGCACTTTGATGTGGATCAGTACATAGAGTTCCCAGCATTCAAGCGGCCACCTCAGACTCCCCAGGTCACCAGAGGACGTTTGCTTCTTCTAGCTAAGGGCCCAGACCTCTGAGAAAACCCTGCTCCAGCCCCAGGAATTTGCTATGGATGAAAATGTACTTGGGGGGAGGGGAGGATTTCCATATGAAAGAAGAAATTGACTTGGGAAGAAATAAGGAGAGTGCAGCCTGATGCTAACATGAAAAGCACAGTCATGAATATGGACTTGGTAGGAGAGCCTATAAACACTCATTTCCACACTTTGCAAGCAGATCTGTTTTGCATGGAGGACCAATGCTTGCATATCCCAACTCGGTACCTTGCTGCCAAAGGTGCTCCAGGCCCTTCCAGCAGAAACCTGCAGCAGGATGCTCAGGATGCCATTCTGCTGCTGCTATGAGACTCGGACCCTGTGGATGGGGATAAACCTGCAGGTCCCACCCCAGAAAACGCTGCTTCCCATGACTTTCACTGCTGGAATAGGAGCAAGGGGTCTGCCGCATATCGCTTGCAACACCATATATTCCTCTTCTTCCTCTGCATGTGACCCCAACTCCCTAACTCACAGTTACAGTCTGGGAGGCCCCAGGACCCCAGCACAGCAAATACCGGGAGACACAGTCCCCTAAGGCTGAGGTACATTTTGTGTTGAAAGATTCTCACGTGTATTTCTGTTTCTTTAAACAAAATCCAAGCCCAGACCAGTGAATTGAAACCTTAACCATGGTGCTCAATTTCATACAAATTTTTAAACCTAAAACCAGGAATTGATTATGACTCTATAACCATGCAATTACATCATGAGAGACAGGAAAATAGCTAGAGAATTTATTAAAAGAAAGCCAGGCTTACTCAGCTTTTAATGTAGCAGAAGTGTTCACTCAGGCATCCTTGGAATGAGAATTTTGAATTAAGGTTGATGATAGCCTGAAATAACTACCTCCCTTCAGTCTACAAGGCTTTTATTCTATTAACTCTTGCATCTCAAGCAGGATGATAAATTCACTCACTAGCGGTCAATTAGCACTTTTTCTTACAGCTTGTATTTTCTGCAGATCCTGTCTCTGCAGTCCAGCATGTGCCAGTGCCAAGAGCACTTGCAGAAAGTCTTTCTATTCAACTGACTCTTAATGGCTGAGAAGCTTTGATGCTGGGGAAGTTTTGGTCCCTAGAATGAAAATAAATGGGACATGCCTTTATGCCTTGCTACTCTGTGCTTTGCCAATTCTTTTTCGTGCAGAAATATCACCCAAGTCCCCAGGACATGGACCATCACATTCATAACCCCAGCCCTCTGATCCTCTGTGACCTCTCTGGGTTCATACCCCCTCTCATCTTTTAGGAATATCTTGCCCTCCTGAACTGTCATTTATACCACAAACCTGGTCTGTCACTTTGTTTGTGCCAGGATCACTGCAAGTGTGACAAGGACACATGCTAACAAGTGAGGCCACTGAGAGCAGGCACCACGAGATCGTGCTTCATTGCACAGTCACCAGCATCCTGAGGAGCCTCCTCTGCCTGGGACCCTTGGAAGCTACTATGAAAAAAAAACAAAACAAAGAAAGAGAGAATGACTCACTACTGTGAGGTACAATGAAATAAAAAATACTTATCTGAGGAGCAACTGCTCTGGGCCACAGCAAGGGGCTACCTTGTTTGGGATCCCGTCTCACCCAGCATCGCAGCCTCAGCTTGGCACACAGCAGACTCCCAGACTAGGGTGCAAGAAAAGGGTAAGTTTAATGGTATGTCCCAGGATGTGCCACCAGTCGTTATGAATTTGTGGAGGCTTCCTGAACCAGGTGATATCTTGTCTTTTGTAGCCTCTGGTGGATAGCAGTATCAGCTGCCTGCCTCTGGCATTCAGCCCTGGCGAGGGACACCAACCACGTTCTTTTTGCTCACAAAGTGTCTTCTGCAAATGGCAAAGTTCCCCTGGGAATGCAATCCCCATGTAAGCAAGTGACACTGCGGTGAGGCACTGAGAGGCTGAAGAAGGCAGACAGACTTGTTTTTTGATGAGCTCTGAATAGGAGCTAAGCACAGCATGGACCTCCACCCAAGCACACAAGTTCCTTTCCCACAGCAGTGCATCTGCTTCCAGTGCTCCCAGGATGCTTCTCCAGCCCCATGTACTGATCTGGGAAGTGATCTGTCTGGGAAAACACAAAGGTCTCATCTTCAGCTCGTCTCCACCAAGGAGAACCATTCTCTCCCAGAAGAGGTGCAAGGGGAGATGTAGCAGAGGGACCCTATGGGGATTGAGAATTGTCTTAATGGTGATC
The DNA here is from genome assembly GCA_033124195.1 of Coracias cyanogaster. Lineage (NCBI taxonomy): Eukaryota > Metazoa > Chordata > Aves > Coraciiformes > Coraciidae > Coracias > Coracias cyanogaster. Next base: position 15,233 of record JAVSBS010003493.1, on the reverse strand, counting down.
TCTTGAAAGACCAGGGCCACAGGAGATAGATAATAGGTGAGGAGAAGCAGAAAGCCACTGTCCTTTGTGCCTGTGGCATGCCATGGAGAGGAGGGACAGGGTAGACAGGTCCCTGGCACTGCTGTGGGAATGCAGAGGTGACTTGAACAAAGCCTCTCCTAAATACTGTGTCCTCTCTATGGATAAGGCAGGCAGCAGCAAAGAGTTTCTCTGATTTTTACTCAGGACACAGGTACAGTAAGCAATTTGGTAAATAAAATGAAATGCCAGCTGGGAAAGGCTCAGGCTCCCAGGCATTTTTCCCCTCAGGAAGAGTGGATTCTTCACTAATCTGACATTTAAAGTGTTCTAAATTCCTTAAACTGAACTCATAACTGGAAAAAGCAATAGTGGCTATCACCTCTGTAGTGACAGAGGGGAAAATTCAAGTCCTGATTCCCCCAGCCCCTTCCCCTGCCTGGTATTTTTCCATGGCCTGGTTACCCTTTGGACACATCCCAAGTTCCTTCCTGCGGTGGTCTCTGAAATTCATTTAAATCAGGAAATTACCCTGCCTGTTTTTCTCCATAGACTACATGTGTCCAGGCTGAGAAATCACGGCAGGATTCTATGTCAGCCATGACTTAACTCTTCACATCCAGAGCTAGGCCCTTTTGAAGGACACCTGCCCTCTCAGCAAAATGTGCGCCAAGACCAAGCTTCTAGGAGAGGCTCATTTTTGTTACCCTTTGCTGGATCCTCCCTGACTCCATCATCCTTGAGACTGCTCACAGCACTTGAGATGTGGGCACTTGGTGGTTTTATGCAGATACATGCTCTACTGCATGGTGGCAGCTGATGCACAAAGCAACGTGTGGAAGCCATCGGCGTGCAGGAGGCTGAAGATAGTCCTAGGGAGACCAATAACACTGCTGCTGCCATCTGGAGCAGGGCAGGACATCTGTCAGTGTGAGCGAAGAGGCTTCAAGAAGCAGAGCCACAGGGCTCTGTAGAGAGTGAGGCTATTTCTCAAAGAGATCAGAAATACTGAAGATGTTGCTACAGGATGGGACATGGCGGGGTTGTTCTGCAGCCAACAAGCTTGTGGAGACTGAAAAGATCTCATCTCCTCAAAGTACAAATGAGCCACAAGTGCCTTCAGTAATTAACATCAGTTTCTTACAGCTGCATTAGCCTTTCTGGTGCATCAGCTCCAGGGGGGACTTTTCCAAGTCTGGAGCACTCCTGGCACAGATGCATCTGCAGCATCCAAGCAGAGGTGCCACATGAGCTCTTGCTGTGACCACTGGCAGCTGTGAAGGTCTTGCCTGCTTAACAAGGGAAGGATGGGCACTTCTGCTTTTTTAAAAGACTTTCCCAGTCACCATGTGGGAGCAGATCACATCCATGGTGGGGCATGGCAGCTGTCGCGGATAGCTAGGTACAGATTTGGGGTTGACTGTAGCCTTTAAACTCACATTGGGAATTATTTGGAGAGAGCCTAGGTCCTTCTGCGATAATACATTTGGCAAGCTCGTGCACATGGGAAACCTTCTGACCTAGAAGCATATTCCAAGCACAGCAAATGCCTGGTACTCCCTCCTACCACCAGCAAATTGCCCAGACCTGTGCCACCTATCCTGCCTGGCAGGGTTTTCTGCATACGACCAGGGTCAGGAGGAGGGAGCTTGAAGAGAAGGGCTAGACTAAGGCTAAGCCCAGCCAAGGTTCCCATATCCTCCAGCTCAAACAGCCAAGCCAAGCCTGCTGCTAGAAGACAAGAAGCATTGGAAAAGATGATTAATGGAGGCTTGGAAACAAAGCTGGCTTGATTTCTTTTGAAATGGAGATCAGGTCCTCAGACAGCAGCCGGCATGAGCCTGCATGGCTTCCAGTGGGAAGGAAGATAAACCTTTGCCTGGATGCAGTCCAACCGAGTGTGAAAGGAGACACATTAAGGAAGCAAGTAGTTCACAAACAAACCCATGGCTCTCAGTCCCAAAGTACGGAGATGGGCTCATAGGACCCCAGCTTGGGCAAGGCCCATCCCAGAGCACACCACCTCTTGCTTTTACACCTGGATGCTGTGCCAGGCACCAGGTCATGGTCACAGCCCCATCCTGCCCCCTGCATGAGGCAGAGCAGAGGCCAGCAGGAGATGGACCCTTCCAGCAAAGCCATCTGGGCCAGGAGATGCTGGGAGCTGGTTTGCAGCCTCTGGTAGAAGCTCTAGGAACTGTGACAGGGGCCAGGGTGGAGAGCAGACCTGCTGGTTGTTTCAAAGTCTACACTGCAGCAGCCCTATAAATCAAAAGAGGAGATGTAGTAAACTCATCACAGTGGGATTACATGGATTTCTCACAGGTATTATGCCAATGCCATGGAGCCTTGTTTTATCCTACACTCATTTCCAGGGGCTTTAAATAAAAGCTTCTTCCCTGCACTGTTTGTGATGTAGGTAAACAAAGCGCCAAGGCCTGGCCAGAGGGATGAGGAAGGCAGCACCGAGCATTTGTGCTGCACACCAGCTTCTGGGAAATGGGGAAGGGACTAGGGTGAGCTACTTCAAACCAGCATGAGAGGGGAGCTCCAGCCCCCCTCACCCAGCAGGACTGAGAAAGACCTGGCAGCCTGCACCAGACTGCTCTGGCTTGTAGCTGTGGCTGGCAGTCCTGCCACAAACCACACAAGCTATAGCATCGATTCTTTTAATTAGAAACAAGCCTCATCTATTAAATAGCCTGCAACACTTAGAGGACTGTTTGTAAAGAAAATGTTTTATTTCCAGGGAGATGGTTCACTTATGACAGCTGTAAAACCCCATTAACGAGTGGATAAGTGCTCTAGAGCTGTTACGAAATCCACCGGTTCATTTCTTGCCTTTAGTGCTGCTTGCAATTCAATTTGTGCTCAGGATCATTAGTACAGCAAAGGCAAGCTGACTGCATCCGGCACTCCTTCGGTCCCAAGGCACAACCACGTGCTGCCAAAAGCCTGTCTGCATGACCACAGGGGTGGTTGTGACCCCTGGCCAGGACGGGGCCAGTGCACAGCCTCTCCCCACCGCAAGCACTGGTGCACATCATCCCAGCCACTGCTTGCTGGGCCCTCGGCAGCTCCCCTGGGTCACACCACGCGGCTGCCCCTCTGAAGCCCACCTCCACTCAGGGGTGCTCATAGGTTCCTTGGGCAGTTCTGCAGAGTCCCAGCATCATTTGGGGGGTTTTACCGCCCTATCTCCACAGTGCTCAGAGCACCTTGCGATAACCAGCCCATGCGGCCAGATCCCTTCTTTGCAGCCCCTTTCTTGAACAGGGAGCAGTCTGGGCTATGGTACGACAGCACTGGTGGTGGAAAGAGTGAGGCAGCGCCCTAGCCTAGTCCTAGTCCCTCTCCCACGAGGACAATAAAAAAAGTACATCTACTCCCATAGGAACACCACTCGGCTTTGCACATTGAATGGAGAGTCATTTAAACCAGACAGCCTCTTCTGGACCTTATTCTGTACAGTATAATTGAACGCTACCAACAGCTCCACACACCCATCTCCAACAGGGAGGCAGAAAAACCCTGCTGCAAAAGCTCTAGCACAAAGTTACATCAGGGCAGAGGTGCAGACCCAAGCAGGTAGGAAATGTCTGGGGCAGAAGGGCTGCTGGTACCACCGGTCCCCAGGACGTCCTGCCATAAACGCCTTCACGATGCTGAGATATGAGTGCAGCTCATGCTGACGGTTGCACTGAATTACAGTGCACTGTCTCCATTTATTTGATTTGTATCGCCTGAAGGAAAACCCTTCTGCCGTCTTCATGCACTCTAAGCATTTGGCTTCAAAATAAAAGCTCTGGAGGCTTGTCATCACATGCCTTCCTTCCTATAAAGGAAGGGCAAGATCCAGTCTTTTTGAACTGAATTACAGAAAAGTGCTCAAGCCCTCTGCTGCTGCTTCACCTTGCTCTGAGATGACCTCGCAAAGGTTGTTTTGGAAAGCAGCTGTCTCCTCTTGCTGCAGTTTTACGTTAGAGCTGTCACGTCCTGGCTTCCCTGCTTTACCTGGAGGACTTTGATAGCCTTTGGAGAAGTCAGAAAGGCAGCAGGATGGCTCAGGCTCCTCCACACTGGACTAAAGCTCTCTGGACTTGCTCAGGCATACCCACACACATGAGTGGCCCTGCTCTGCTGCTGGCATCACACGGGTGCTCACGTGCGTGGGGCCTCTGCAGGATGGGAACAGGTCACGTTTGCTGCGGTCTGGGTCATTCTCCTCTGTGTCCGGTGAGCTCTGGCAGGATTTCCTCTTCTCCAAGAGGGCCATGGGGGAGGTATGTGATGGTGTGTGTGCTGTGCTCAGCCCTGCTCCTCCAGCCCCAAGCGCATAGGCATAACGCAGCCCACGGCTCCCAGGGACAGTGGCTGGGATGTGAATAATCTGGGTGAGCCCAAAAGAAAAACACAGGGCAGAGCTGCTGGGAAAGAGTCTGTCTCTGTTCTTGGGAATAAGGAGTGGAGATTCAGTTCCCCAATTTCTCCCAGTGCAGGTACTGGTTCCTTTCTCACCTCAGTTACCTCACTGTTGTGCAATGCACTTTCTGTGGGCCACAACACAGATGCCCATCCAGAAGCACATGGTGGGGGGCATCACTGCCTGCAGGGACACCGGGAAGCTGCAGTGTGCCCTGGGATCCACTTACTTCCAGGCACCTTCACACAGCTAGCTGGCACCTCTGCAGCCATGCACCCCCTGGCACCCACCCACAGGAGCACAGCCTCCCTGCCAGCCCATCACCAGAGCCAGCACCAGCCAGAGAGCTCATTCCTTACTCTTAGAGGAAGAAAAAGAAATATTTGAATTATTTACTTTGCAACTGACTCCAGTCCCTCAGATCGAGACATTCAGAATGGCAAATAAAAAAAAAGCTTCCCTAATTCTGCATTACTCCAAGGCACGGTTTTGCTCTAAAATATTTAGCTTGTTCCAACAACGCTGTTAGTATTGTAGCAGATCTCACTCTTCCTGTCTCTCACTTTCTCTTTGCCTCTCCTCCCCCCACTCCTGTTTTTCCCATCTGTGTTTAGGGCAGAGGAAGCCAAGATAAAACACAGGCTGCTGGCTCTTCCTGCAGGCTCCGAATTGCTCAAACCAGTCGACTCAGTTCAGTCTCTGCACTTCTTTGCCCACTTCTGACAACCTCTGCAAAGATCATGGTGTATTTACTCTTCCCCCAGTGCGGTGAGGAAGATGAAACATGAGTGCTTAGTGTATTGTTACAGGAACTGTGAAGAGAGGCTCTGAAAATGTGTCGGTCGGAGGAGCCAGAAAAGGCTCTGACCCGACCCAGTGCAGAGGCCTGGTGGAGTGATTTACAGAGGGCTGCCAAGGGGCTGTCCAAGCATCATGCGAGGCAGCCTGCTGCTGGCTGCAGAAATTACCTGCTTATTCCATTTGTTAGCAGTTTGGGGTTTTTTTCCCCCTGCTGCCTCTGAAGGAAAAAAAAATGGGTCTTGAAAGCTCCCACCAATTCTGCAGTGAACTGTGGCACTAGGGATGCGGAGGGAGGTGACCCCCCCAGATGACAGTTCATTCAGCAGTGGCCTGTGGGTGTTGCTCACCCGGAGAGCAGAGCCATCCCTGGCAGCTCCCTGCCCTAATTCTCTTTCAGAAATGCATAATTGTGACATTGTGTTATGTAATTTATCATGTTACATCAAGATTGGGGCCATCCTTGGACGGTTTATTCCTCTGGGCGTTCAGGCTGCCAGGGAGGAGAGATGAGAAATGCTTGCAAGGGGTCTCTTGATTGGAAGATTGATTTGGGGAGGCCTTGTTCAGTGGCCCTGCAAACAGCCGCTACTTTAGAAAAGGATGTTAGAGTTCAGAAGAGAGTCTGAGAGATCCTATCCCAGAGCAGACAAGCCAAATGAGTCACACAGAGACAAAAGTCTGAGTTCAGACTGGACCTTGGTCTGGCACAGGCGTGCAGGGATGGCATCTCCTGCCTGCCCTGTGCACGTGCCAGACCTTGCACAGCTCCCTGGCACACTGCTCTAGCCACGGGGTGCCAGAAAGGATTCCGGTACATCAGCAGAATCTTCCCCAGACAGCCTGCTGCTTTTCCAGTGTTCCCTCACGTGCTGACCAAGGACACAAGGAAGGGGCAGCCACCAATGGATAGAGTCCTCCCTGCTGCTGCCTGCTCCACCTGCAGTGCCCATGGCCAAGGGACAGGCTGCAGAGCCTGGCAAGCCATCGTTTGCTGGACTGGCATCCTCCCAAGGAAGGGCCACCCTCTCACAGCCACAGGCAGAGTAACCAGCCAGAAAAATCTCTGCAGAGCAGCCAGAGTTACGGTGCAAGGACACATTTCCCAGAGGGCCCTCAGTGCCAGCAGCCCCACAGTGCCTCCACACCTCCCATGGGACAAGCTGCACTCGCGCTGGTCCCACCTGCTTCACCACCTGGGAGGAAAAGGCTCAGGCTGTCCCAGGACACACGCCACCCGGTCCTGACTCGGACCCAGCCTGGACCCCTCCCCTGTACTCCCAGCTGCAGCTCCCTGTTCTTGGCACATGAGATTTCACTGGGATCTGATGCCTCCGCTCATCCCGTGGGCCAGCAATCTCATCCCAGCAGCAGCAGGATGGCCGGGCCCAGCCTGCATCCTCCCTGTGCCCAGGCAGATGACGTCTCTTGCCTCTCCCCCAGCCCACGGGGTGATGAGTTTTGCAGACGCAGCAGGACATCCTGCATAAACCCACTCAGAAGTTCAACTTGGAAATGAGTCCATCAGCACCAGGAATGACCAGGCTGCCCCAGCCTTCACCCAAGCAAAGCATGTCCAGCTACAGGACCATCAGGGAGGGGAAGCCCAGCTGTGCCTGAGGCAGGGCAGAGGCATTGCGCTGCTGACAATCATCGCTCATGCCACTTCTCCCAACGCCACAGCAGTGGCCCCAGTGTGCACACACCATCAGTGAGAGCCAGCACACCCTTGGAACCACTGCCTAACCCCAGACCTCCTCACGAGACAGAGATGCTCCACCAGGCACCATCAGGAACCGATGGCAGACAGCAAACAGTCCTTGCTGTCCCTGGACGGAACTTGTCTCTCCGATTAATATTTTTAATTGATTGCCACTGATTTTTGCTGTGTTGAAGCCTGTGCAATGGAGGAGCCAACACAGCGTGGTACCCAGGAGCTGCAGAAGGATGGCTGCAAACCCAGCACCAGGCAGAGCCTGGGGCCTTGGCTTGGAGAGGGACACCCCAGTGCTACCAATTCCCCCCTCATAGCCAAACGACCAAGGCATCAAGGCACAAGGCAGTGTTCAAACACAGTTAAGCACCTTATACACCTGCCAGCATGGTTCTTGCAAGTGATTTGCAAAACAGAGCTGTTGTCCTTCTTTGATTTTTTTTTTGGAGAAGACTACAGCCCTGCCTGACAAACTGGGCTGCTGCCTTGTAATCCAGTTTCCTAGAGTTTTTTAATGCCACCTGACATTCTGAGCAAAAACATCATGTGCAAACAGATGCTCTGACTGAATTTGAAGTGCAAGAGAGAATTAGAGCTGCCATTTGGCTGTTATGAGCAGCTCCTAGGGGATCAGCTCCTGGTGTTGCATAATTTAATACTTTAACCAATTAACTAAATGACTAGAAAAATCTTTCCTGGTAAGACAAGCAGATGACACAGGCTGATGGAGCCATAAACAGCAACAAGCACATGCTGCTAGTGCCAGTGATCTGAATCACCCGGGGTACAGCCACTGCCCCAAATACGCCTAGAAACCATGAACACAAGATCTGGCTGGGACCTGAGGGCTCAGGTGCTATGGAGATTGAGACACTCAGTACAGGGAAGCAATGGCTGAGGATGTGACCTAGGGACCACAGCTGATGAAAGCAACCCGGCAGTCCTGTGATAGTGAGACCACTGATGAATCACTGTCCTGTGCTGGACACAGCACCCATAGAAAAATAAAATACAGGTTAGAAAGGACCTCTGGAGGTCTCTGGTCCAACTTTGTGCTTTCAGCAGGACTACTGCAAGCACTGGACAAAGACATTTGAGTTTTGGAGGCTTCCAAGAACAGAGACCCCTCACAGCCACTTTTCTAGTGACCTAGTCCAACCCCACACCAGCCTCCTGACACAAAACGATGGGGGAAAGCTGTCTGAGAGCAAAACAAGCATTCAGAGCAAGTGGTATGAAGAGCAATACTGTACAGGTACAGTTGGTGGACACAAACAAATGGGAAGGGGAACTGAGCCCTCCATCAATGCAAGGGGAGGCCAAACAGCATTTCAGGGCTAAAATGTGGCACTCAACAAAAGCCACCCCAAAACCACTAGCAGTTTTTCTACAGAGAGATAGATCAAACACTGACCAGCTTACTGTGAGCTGGGGGAACCAATTGCTACTGCAGGTCTTGAGCACAAGGAAGAGCAAATGCTCCTCCATGAGCAGGGGAGCACTTGTATCTCCTTGCATCACCTAAGTAGCCTGACCAGGACCAGCTGGGGAGCACAGAGCCAGTGGACGGCCAATAAAAAAAGCAAGTGAGGCCAATGCACAGGTGTGTTGTGCTATGGGATTGGGCTGGGTGCACGGAGAGCTGTCAATCTTACCCAGCTGTCAGAGCCCTTCCAAGGTTGCTGCTGATGTGTAGCTGTGAGAAGCCCCAGTGCCAGGTAGATCAGCCTGCCATCATAGCTCTGGTAGGCTTTTTGTTCTGCTCATGCCTACAGGCATCTGCCATCACAGCTTCCTGGGGTGTGAGTGTGCAGGGCTTTGGCTGGGGTGCAGCGCCCTGTGCTCCAGGATGCTGCCCTTCCCAGGGACGTCTTCCTATTTGCTTCCCCCTTCTTATGACTGAGTCAGTCCCTGCACAAGCCCAGTGTGATGACAGCGAACCAGGCACACGAGCTGTTGCATGGGGCCTGCAGGCCTGCAGGAAGTGCCTTGGGGCTGGAATGCGTGGCAAGCCTTTTTGGGGCACGGGGGAGCAAGCTGGGAAACAAGCATAGCTGAGTGCACAGCCTGGGGGCTTTGCCCACTGTGGATGGGCAGCCCATGGGTTGCACCAGGCTCTGCTTCTGCAGGTGATTCTGCTTAGGGAGGTCGAAAGAGGCATTTGGGACGCAGAGCAACCCATGCCTTTGTTGGGGTGAATGTGCCAAGGCAGGAGCGAGGGGCTGGAGCAGAGTGCAGCCCAGGGGTACTGCCATTTAGCCTGGCTAGAGAGCTCGCCTTCTCCAACCACTAAAAATAGCTGCCACACAGTTCTTTGGTGATCCACTGGCAGAAATATGTCCCAGCCACACAGTGTGCAATTAAGAAAAGCAAGTTTGCACCTTGGTAATTTGTAGAGAAGAAATTAATTGCTACCTGTGTCTTGCCTTGGTCTGCCTGCTGTGATGACTGGTGCAGATGGCAGGTCAGGAGCTCCTAGAGAAGGGTAATTACCAAGGGAGGGAAATGCAGGAGCCCAGCTTGGTGAGGAGAGATGCTGATTGCCCCAGGGCCTCAGCCATGGCCATACACATGTGCATCAAGCACGCTGGGGTTAGAGATATTCAGGTTTCAGCACGCATTCCCTGCAGTGGGGGTAGGACCCTTTCTAGATGCTGAATGTGGAAGACACCCCTACCCCTCCACCACAGCCCCTGTGGGGCAACCACCAGCCAGTTCTAGCTGTGCTCTCTTCTGGGGCAGGAGAGAGCTGGAACAGGTCTCAGCTTGAGACCACGCTGAGGTCTCGGCTCTTCAGGCTGTCACAACACACCTTTATCAGCAGGTTTCTTTGTATTTTCTTACTGTTTTCTGTACAAAGTCCTGGCAACTCAGCCGATGTGCTGCCTGGGGAGGGGTACATGCAGGGGCATGGCAGCAAGGGGCCACTCACTCCCCCGTGGAGCTGCTCCTCTGGCGCATCGCCTCACAGGGTGCCCATGTTCCCACTCCCAGAGGAGCCCCCTCCCTGTGCTTTGCATGCACAGTGGGGTGTTGGCTCCTGTGCTTTTAAGTGCACGTGGGGGTAGCACGAAAGGCTTATCTGCCTCTCCTGGGGATGAAAGACAGCCATCACACCCACTCAGCAGGAACCTGCCTGACCAACCACCTCCACCTCTTCTTGCCATGCACTGCCTTGGTGTGATGGCTGAAGAGCCCAAGAGGAGCAGCACCCACGTGGTGATGCCCACACAGAGGGGATGGGGAGCAGGACAGTGCCCAGTGGAGCAGTCGGTGGGTTGGAAAGCCCCATCTCATGAAATCTGGAAATGTTCAGCCAGGAAAACAGGTCGTGCAAATAGAAACCCCAGAGCAGCAGCTGAGAGCTGGCCCAGCATGCCACTGGCTGGCTCCCCAAAGCTATAGCTGGGAGAAGGTGCAGTTCTGCATGTCACAAGCTTTGCAAGAGGTGAAGGCAGCTGCAAAAATAAAGACCAGAATAAAAAGCATAAGTTTATGACAAACTACGCGTACATCAGGAGCCCACAAGATTGATGAAAGCAGCAGTGAGCACAAGGAGAAATCTCTGCCTGGCCCAAAAAGGTAGAGAGTGACAAATCATGCAGGCAGCAACCCAGAAAAGGAGAGTTATTTGATAAATATTTCTGTTCAGCATTTGGGAGGCAAAAGCCAAACAATGCAGCGTGTTATAAAATAAAATATAATAGTTATAAAACACATTCCATCCTATGAAGGCTTCAGGAAGATGTTAAACAATAGCTACTGAGGTTCGATTTTTAAATCAGCAGGTCTGACATGTTGGCAACTTAAAGAAGCTGGGTAAGGAGCCATCTAATTAGCACCTGTGGGTCCCTGGGACTTCCCCCAGGGTCCCAGCACTGGCCTGCTGCCCGTACTTCCATGGAGTAAACAGGATGTCCCAGGCCTGTCCAGCTGACCTCAGTCCTGTGCTGAGGGGTGAAATGGCCACAACGGGTTCGATGGATAAAGGCTTGAAGCAGGGAAATATCATTAGTGTCAATTAGCAGCATTTTGTGGAAAAGAGTTCTTGGCACATCTACGGTCTTGAGATCGCCCCTATCAGACAAACTTGTGATGGCGCTGATGTAAGAAGCTTGCGTAAGGCACTTGGCACTTCTGGCTGCTTGGAGCAAGCACACAGAGTTAGTGCATTGGAAATCCACACGCTCCAGATGTCCCAGAGCCTTGCTGCAAACACGGCACTGCAGCTCAGCTGGGTGTTTCCAGGGGCCTCCGACAGGGATTAATTCTCATCTCTCCATTATTTAACACCTTCTTGGTTTCTCAGCGAAGGCAGAAGATGCCCATGGTCTGTTGAAAGGATCCTGGCCCAGACCCAGCTCCGGGAGCAGGCTGCACTGCAAGCACTGCATCCAAAACCTGGGAGAGGTGGAGGCTGCATCCAGGGAGGCTGGGGAACCCCTCCCAGAAAAAATGTCTCCCCTGAGAAGGGACCAAACACAGCTGCTCAGGAGGGGTTTGCAGCCCCCCTGAAGGGCCAACATTTCAGGAGGAGGCAGCGTAGCTGGATAAAGCCCAAAGAGGAAGCTGAGAAGCAACAGAGGGATGGGAGGACAGACTTTTCCTGGAGAGAAATTCCCAGGACACTATCTGCATGGGCCAGAAAAAGAGGTTAAAGGGCTAACTTGAACCCAGATTATTAAAGCTCTTTCTGATGTGATTAAATCTTTGGCAGTGCTTCTATTTGGCAGACAAGAATGAAAGAAGGCTATGGTTGGAAATAAGGTCTGGATTTCAATACATGAAGGTGACTGGCCCCCAAAACACTCTGTCAAAGCCTGCAGTGGGTTCCCCATCCCTGGCAATGCTGTAACCAAGGCTTAGGAAAGCCTAGCCTGCGTGCCCCTGAACTGGCTTGTCTCTGAAGCTGTGCGAGATCCCTACTCATGAGACAGGTCTTCATCAGAAATGTGTTCTGGAGAAATCAGGAGTGGGTCCATTTCTACCCCAGGGAGATCCTGCAGTGCCTGAACAACCCTGACCCTCAGGGGATGTCCCACCCAGCCACACTCAGGCATCACAGCTTGGGCAGGAACTCTGACCTGTCATTGTGCCACCAGGGCTGCAGCTGTTTCCTTACAGATGGGGGGACACAGCTTCTGTGTGCCAGGTGATGAAGGGCACGCAGCCAGAGAGCAGGTTCAAGGTTGAAGTGGGTGCAGCCACCAACAACCAGGCACCCTGTGAAGGTCGTGGTGAAGCAATCAGATGCACACAGTGATGATCTCCTGGAGACATGCCCCACCCCTGCACCATAGTGGCCCCTCACATGACCTCCCTCATTGGTCTGAGCTTAGGTTGAACTGGGATGAACAGGTTTCAGGTAGGGCAAGGAGTGTGACACAGCCCTGCAGCTCCACTGTGGACAAAATCGGTAATTACAGATCAGCTCCCTTCTATGGGACTCGCCCCTGTGCCAGCCTTCCTTGGCAGGGTGCAGCAGGGCTGCAGGCAGATGGAGAAGCTGTTGATGGGCTTTCATAAATATTGGCATAAAGACAGCCTCAGGGAAGGATCTGGATTTATGGCTGGCCCCTGCCTGCCTGGCTGAGCCCCATCCTTCATCAATTACCTGGAGCAACAAATCATGGTCCCTGTGGGCTTGTCACTTGCTGGGTTTTGATGGATGCCTCTCCTAGGCAAACCCAGGTGAAGACACCTGGGTGCACCTTTTTAGAAGACAGTTTGCTGCTGACAAAAAGCAATAAAGGAAACTTGGCTGATTAATATACTGTCTTCTTTGGCATGCATGCTAGAAATAAAGGAGTGAATAAAAAGGTGATGATAAGCAGCATGATTAGAGACCCACAAGGGGAAATGAACATGTACTTCAAATTGGAGGCAGCAGAGCATAACACCTGAGCCACGATTAAAGACGAATCCTGCAATCTGTCCTCGTGTGGAGGCCACCGGCTCCTCGGTAATTCGGCGTGTAATTGGAGTAATTACTCAGAGCTCACCCTAAGGAGCGTGGTGGAACATCGTGTCAGGTTGTTTCTCTCTCTGGTGATGTGGCAGCTCCTTGTAAATCGCCCTGAAGTACCTGGGTGTGATGCCGAAGGAGCTGGCTGCAGGCAGGGCAGCTCTGTGCCACTGTCATCATGCACGGGGGCCACAGCTGAGCAGGGCTCTGCTGGCTCCTGCACCCAGCCTGTGGGAATGGAGCAAGAGTCCCTCAGCCCAGCACACTTGGCAAGCAGAGGTAGTGCCCAGAAATTAATTGCCCGGCAATCATTTAATTCATGCTCCTCTTTTCCTCTCAATCCTCCACATCAGCACCGCCTGGCAGGCTGGGCTGCCCATAATCCCTGCTCTGCACTCAGAGCTGCACCTAATCCCTTCCAGCAGGCAGCTGCCCTTCCTCCTCATTTCCCTCTGCTTCAGCCTCCACACATTCCTCCTAAATAGCCCTCTGCCACCAGCAGGTTCTCTCCTGCAGCTTGGAGACATGCCTCGGTGGTGTGCTGCCAGCCAGGTGGTGCGGTGATGCCCACTCATTTAAATGAAGGCATAAGGAGCCTGCCATGGCATGCTCATCACGGCAATCCCAGATTCTGGTCCATGGGCTACTCTCCTGGGGTTCCAGGTGGTGGCCAGTCCCCAGATGAGCTCTATGAGTGTGCTGAGCCTGCAGTATCCCCTGCCTCCCTGTCCAGCCAGTGGCTGGGCGCTCTCGGCCGGTAAACCTCCCCACTGGCAAACCTCCCCATTGAGCATGCCAGCACCTCCCAGGCGTGAGCCACAGGGTGGCTGGGCAAAGAGCCACAGCCCCTGTCCACCATCTAACACGGTGGGTGAAGCCATATGCCAGCCAAGGGAACGCGAGGACATTTATTTGCCACCTTGGGAACATTAGCTGAGGAGCATGTTTTGCAGAGGACACTGGGCAGCTCACAGCTCTGACCACCAGCAGCATAAGGAACACAGCAGCTGGAAGGGATGTTTCTGCCCTGCCCACAGCAACTGCTGGCAGGGCTTTGCACACACAATTAAGCCGGTGGGATGGAGAAGCAGGCAAAGGGACCTAGCCCAGCTCTGCTCACCCCTGCTCAGCACAAACCAAGAGCTGCACTCACAGGTGCAAAGATGTGGGAGATCCTGGAGGGACAGGAGAGTGCTGTGTCTATTGTGCAGAAGACTTTGCACTCCATGAGCATCAGGGCACAGACTGGCCCACAGCCCAGTTTCAATGGCTCCTCTTCCCAAAGGAGGAGCTCAGCAGTGCTGGAAATCAGACTGTGGCATTATGCAAGTCCTGTACACGGCTGCATATCACTTCTCAGAAGCCACGTAGCAATACTGCTTCCTGCGCCCCAGAGCATAACCTGCTTTTCAGGCACATGAGCTGCAAACCAGAAAGGCTTTCCTCCCCATGGCAGGTGCTCTCAGGGGCCTTGGGACATCACCCTCCGGCAGGCAGGGAGCCTGCTCTGCCAGGTGCCAACCTGGCTGGAACTCGTGGTGCTTCCCAGCACCGGATCAAGTGTACAGTCCTTTTTCCTGGCTGTGTCAGGTCTCTGCTGGGAGGTGTTGATTAGCTTGCCTGGTTGCTAATTTCCAGGAAGAGCCCGAGTGGAGGTTGGCGCGGCCCTTCTCCAGGAAAAGAGAGGTCAGGGCAGCCTCCACGTGGGACCAGCTCGCTTAAACCGGAGAGCCTTGGACCCTGCTTGAGGCGAAGGGGTCCCACCAGTGTCAGGGCCAGAAAAAGTCTGCTGCTGAAGGGTGGTTCCCTTTTAAACTTTGTGGATTGACATCAGTTTTGAAAAAACACAGCCAAACCCTTCAGAATTTCCATCTGTGACTCACCTCACATTTACATCTCACACGCTGGAGTAAAACAAAGACCACAACATCCAAAAAGTTCCTCCCAGGTGCATTGAGACAGCAGGGCAACAACTGCACAATGAGCTGCTGCTTGCCCCTGTGTTTAACAGCAACTGGCACCTCCCTCCTCCCATTCCCAGTTTTAACTACTTTTTTTCCCCAAATCACCTGCAGCTCTGCCCTGGGGCTCCTGCCTCAGCTTCCCCCAGAAGAACACCTGTGTGCATGTGCAAACACCTGCACTCCTGTCCTGCAATGTGGCCACTTGTGCCCATGTGTCAGCAAAAGCACCATCCCACCCTCCGGCAGGATACAGGATATTAGGAAGAAATGCTTTACTGAGAGAGTGGCTGGGCACTGGTACAGGCTGCCCAGGGAGGTGGGGGAGTCACCACCCCTGGAGGTGTTTAAAGA
>JAVSBS010003492.1:48323-92525 GCA_033124195.1 Coracias cyanogaster | reverse complement strand
GAGGCCAGGCTGGGAGAGTTGGGCTTGTTCAGCCTGGAGAAGAGAAGGCTCCAGGGAGACCTTCTGGTGGCCTTGCACCTTGCCTTGTTAAAACCATCTAAACTAAACCAACTAAACTACCCAAGTAAAGGAGGCGGAAACTAGAGAGAAGGAATGTTTTACACTGAGGGTGGTGAGAGCCTGGCCCAGGTTGCCCAGAGAGGTGGTCAATGCCCCATCCCTGGAACCACTCCAGATGAGGTTGGAGGGGGTCTGAACCATCCTCTAGTTGCAGATGTCTCCACTCACTGCAGGGGGGTTAGACCAGGTGACCTTTAAAGGTCCCTTCCAAACCATTCTCCAGTTCTGTGAAAGCGATCGAACACAATTTCCTTTTTCTGTGTCACAGCCCATTCCTGGGGCTTGCAGGTGCTTGCAGGGAGAGGTCTCCTGTTGGGAACAATCCCTTCCCCTGGGCTCAGGGGGCGGGTAGCTTAGACCTGTAATTTGAGGGGGCACTAATTGGTGTTGGTTTGAACAGAAAAGTGGCCGGGCTGCCTCTTGCTATAGAAAGCATCCAAAAGCAGCTGGGATCAATGGCTGCAGGTCAGGGGGTTGAATGCAACCGTAGCTGGGGCTGTAGGATCTGCCTGACCTTGGAGACGCTGCCTGGGCCCTTAGGGCTTGGTTGTTGGTGTCTCCAATGCTCCTTGATCCCTCAGGTAGCTCTGCTGGCCTGGCCCCTTGCCCTCCCTGAGTCCCCTGCATCATGTTTTCATACATTTGGGGCAGGTCTCTGCTCACCAGTGGGTTTCTCCCTTTTCTTCTGGCCTTGCCTGACATGCCATGTCCCTCCCTGCCTTCAGTGGGCTCTCTTTGTGGGTCTTCCTCCCTGCTCTGGAAGACTGGGCAGACCTGGGCCAGGGTTCCTCTCACAGCCTCATGGAAGCATGGCCAGAAGTATTGAGGGTCTCCTGCCTTGTCTTGGCATCTCCGGCCAGCCCTGTTGGTGCTGAGTGCAGGGGAGCCAGCCTGGAAACTCTCCTGGAGGTGACAGGGAGGTGGTGGTAGGGGACCAGAGTCTTCCAGCTGCCTGCCCAAGAGGAGGTCTAGAAGGGTGAGGTGCCTTGATCCACCCACCTCTCTGCTCTGAAGGCCTCCAGTGGGAAGGGGAGGGCAGGGAGGTGCTTACAGAGGCTGCATCGCGCCGGGTCTCGTAGGAGGAGCAGTGGCAGAGCGAGCGGCTGTTGCTGGGCAGGATGATGGAAGAAGAGGATTATGACAAACCGTATTACCAGGGAGCGCTTTCCCCCCTGCTTTTCTTCCTTTTTTTTTTTTTCTTTTTAAGCTCGGATAACGCAGAACACATCCACAGAGATTTGGTCTCAGTTTTCCCCCAAAAAACCTTTCGTCTACGATGAAGCCCAAGACATCACCAGCACAAAGAATTCTTTTTTTTTTAAAAATTGTTAACGCCTGAAAAGAGGGGTTTAAGAGAGAATGACCTTCGGTGTTGGTTATAATCTCGCTGCACGAGTCTCTAATATCCCTTACTCACACAAATACGTACACCCAGCTTCCTCCAGAGCATCCTTGAAGAAAATCGATGAGGAAACGGGATTTGCCATGCTGGTCCAGCTCGCTCAGGGTCCTCTCTTCATAAGCAACCGGTCTGATGCCCCAAAGTTGAAAATCCTCTGCCACCCACACAAACACTTCCGCAGCGGCCTGGTGGGGAGAGAAATCCCTTCTGAGCACTGCAGCCTGCTCAGCTTTGCAGTAACTGGTTTGGTCGTCCCTGTTGAAGCACCAAACCCTGTTACACTGCTGCGAAACCTTTGAGTGTTGTCCAGGCTGAAATTAATGTAGGGGTAAGTTGGCAGGACTTGCTCCAGGAGCCTCATGTCCAGAGGAGCAGCTCTGGACATATATTCTCCAGGATGTCCACCTGTGAAGTCATGGCCTGAAACATGGTGAAGCAGAAGTCATATCTGATGGGCCTTGTTGATGGTCACCCATCAAAAGATGCTGGCTGCAATTCTTGCTGTGCTTCTGGGTGCTGTTAAACCCCTCACTGTGAACCATCTACACCAACGTGGTATCACCAAGGGATGCTGAGAGGAAAAAGACACAGCAAGGATTTGAACAGTGGCAGATTGAATTAGATGATCTCCAGAGATTCTGTCCAACCTCAACTACCCTATGACTCTGTGAGTGCAGTTTTTTTTGCAGATCTCTTCAATTTTCCCCCCAAGGATTGAGTCCATGGCTTTGGCTGGGCTTCCCTACTGCAGCACAGGGCAGTATTCAACAAACCCGAAACTCAAGAGGGCTGCATCCATTTTCCTGCTAGAGGAAAATGGCCCAAACCCAAGACACCTTTGGATGGGCTTCAGTGCACTCCTGGTGCCAAGGTGGGGTGGAGCAGGACAACTCAGGGTGGAAAAATTGTCTCCCTAGCTCCTGGGGGAAGAATATCTGACTTCTAGTTATGCTGTGCACCTGAAAAGGTTGGGATGTGTTACTCTGGTGTGCTCTTCCCAGAGCCAGGGAGGTCTCCTGTGCCTCAGGTGGCTTTGGCAGCTCTGTGCCCACTGCAGCAGCCCTGCAGCTGCACTGATACAACTGCTTCTACTTTTGTGAAGAAATGAAGGGGCAATTTCTGACATCTTTCCCTTCCTACAGGTCCCATCAACTGTGTCTTACACTGAATAGGATTTTGACCCAGCTCTGGAGGTACTAAAACAATAGGTCCCTCCGTCCCAGACCACAATGCTCTTGTGTCCCTGTCACGTTAATCTGACCTTGCAGTTTCCATGAGTCCCCCAATATCTGTCTGGATGGCAGCCCCATCCTGCCAGCATTGCCGTTTTGGAGCCTCTGGCTTCTTGTCACAATGCGAGACACCACGAGGTAGGTCCTACAAGCAGTGGGACCACGCTCCTGCACAGCACAGTGAGCACCCTAACTGGGGGCAGGCAGAGATGTCAGCACCTCGCTTCTTGTGTCCAGCTTCCGTGCTGGCCGTGGCTGTTTACCAGCCTGATGCTGTTCTTCCAGGGTTTTCCATTTTTGTGAGGAAGCTGGTCTTACTTGCTAACGCTTGACGCCTGTCCCTCTTCCCCCTGGCAGGGCCAACCATCTTCCCCCCTGTGCTGTTGCTGCAGCTCCAAGCCACAGGCTCCATCTGTGCCAGGGACACGGCGTCTCTGGCTGCCTGCAGGCACATCCCAGCATTTGCAGAGTTGTTTTAACTTTGCCCTTCTGCCTTCTGTTCACTATCTTCCAGATCTGCCCTTTCTGGTTTTCTCTGTGCTGCTGTCTCCAGGGCCTCTCCAGCTCCAGGATGGTCTCTGGCTTCGTAGATGGGACATTCCTGCTCTGGGCTAGCTCCGGTCTGTCCTCAGTGGGGCTGGAGAACACTCTCGCAATACCAAGGCGAGCAGCTTAGTTGGGTTCACTTTGAAAACACCTCGCTCATCCAAGCTGTACCACGCTCGGGCCATCGTTTTTCCAGGAGCCATGCAGCAGGTTAGCTTGACTTTATTTCTTTTAGCAATCACACCACTTAAAGGGGGGGTGCCAGGAAGGATGCTGACTCACTGCCCATCACAAACCAAGGCTGCAAAAACCAGCCGGTCGTGTCCCGCCACCGCGGCAGTGCTCCTGGCAGTGGGCAAACCCCGTCCGCCCGCTTGCAAGATTTCCTCTCCCGCTGAGCACACAGAGGCATGCAGATCTTTTAATGACAGCTGAGTTGCGCAAGGATTGACTTCATTATTCCGTGATTAAAATATTCCGGCTTCATTGCCACACAGGGGTGCATTAATGATTTATAGTATTGCATTCCGATTCGACACCTTCGCAAAGTTTGAAAGCGGCTTGTGCCATGGTTTCTGCTGAAAGCTGGAAATTAAAGTTGGAAACGTAGTAGTTCGTTGGCTTGAGAGAGGGGGAAATGGGCTGGATGCACCACGGAGGAAAAAAACATCTTAAAGAGTCTTTGAAAAGTGATCGTAACCCAGCCCGGCGCGTGGCTGCGGAGGGAACCGATCCATCTCCATGCGTGACAGGAGGCTGCTGCGTGGCTTGGCTGCTCTGCCCCTCTGTCATTCTTCTCCAGGCGGCTTTTGCAGAGTTTTAAGTCTCTTCTGATGTGAAGAAGAGCAGGGGGGCTTCCAGGAGCGTTTCTGGGCTATGTGGGCTCCAAGCCCAGCACCTCTCTCCACATTGCCATCCCCGCTCCCTGTGGGATGCTGCCCTGTGACCATCTGTCCCAGCAGACCATCCCCACACCTTCTCTTGCTCCTCTGGTGTAGGAGGCTGGGAGTGAGATGCAGTCATGCCTTTCTGTCCCCGCAGGGAACCCAGCCTCAGCGAGCTTTGCCTCCATCCTCTGCCTTACCTGCTATTATCAGCAAACACTTTGCGACCTGTTTGTGTGAATCTCTTGTACGCGGTGGGGTTCCCCATCGATCGCTTTATTTCTTGCCTCTGCTCTTAGGGGACCCCTGGGGCTGTGCCGTTCCCTCTTGCCTTCGTCCTGAGATGAGCCGGAGGGCCAGCGAGGGGGGAGCGACCTGCTCTGGATGCAGGGTGTCTCAGAGGTACGGAGGAGGAGGGATGGTTCCATCCAGACGTTCCCATTGCGGGATCTGCCCCTTGAACCGGCGGCTGAGGCAGCCACAGCCCCTGGGGACCCCCAGGACCCCTTTGGGTGCATCGTCCCCATCCCCTCTAATCCCCACTCCCTTCACAGCCCAATTAGCTGTTTGCGGTCGGGGTGCAGCAAACCTCACTTGATACGTTTACCTAATTGCTCCACTTAAGTTAATTACTTCTTAGCTGAACAAGAAAGCAACATAATTGATGTCAAGGCATATTTGTCACTTCGATTAATGTCCTGGGAGCAGGGAACTTGGCATTCCCCGCCCTGCACCCTTCCTCCCTGGCTGCGGCCACGGAGGCGGCCGGCATCGCTCTGCTCACTGCGGCTCCCAACCCTTGCCGGAGAGCACGGGTACTCCCCTGGGCAGGCTGCTTGTGATGCTACCTCCTGCTGCCATCCCTGGCCAGATCCTGGGAGCAGAGAGCAGCTTCCAAGCACTGCCCAGGACAGTGGTTGAATCCCCGTGCCTGGATGTGTTTAAAAGCCGTGGAGATGCAGTGCTGAGGGACATGGTTTAGCAGTGGGGTAGAGTAGGGTTATGGTTGGACTGGGTGATCTTAAAGGTCTTTTCCAACCTAAATCTGTGATTCTACACAACAGTGCCCGCCTGATTCATGGGCAGGGGAGGTGAAAGCAGAGAGGCTGCCCAGAACAAGAGCAGTTCCCCATGGTGCAGGCAGCAAGCGCCTTCAGCCTTAACCTACTGATGAAGAAAGAGATGACTCTGGTGGCTCCAGCTTGCCCGGCCTGGGGAGTGGTTCCATGGGGACGGCCTGGGGAGGGACTTTTCACAAAGGCCTGTAGAAGGAGGGGTGAGGGGTTCAAACTGGAAGAGGGGATATTTAGATTGGAAATTAGAAGGAAATTTTTCACTCAGAGGGTGATGAGACACTGGTGCAGGTTGCCTGGGTTGGTTGTGGAAGCTCCATCCCTGGAGGTGTTCAAGGCCAGGCTGGACGGAGCCTTGAGCAACCTGGTTTAATGGGGAGTGTCCCTGCCATGGCAGGGGGTTGGAACTAGGTGATCTTTGAGGTCGCTTCCAACCCAAACCATTCTATGATTCTATGATGACAGCCAGCAGCCAGACTCTGACCGTACCCGACACGGGGCTGAATCCAGCCCATGTTTGGCTGCATGTGGGCTGGGGTTTGGGTCAGGACACAGCCTCGAGTGACTTCTTTGAGTCCTGGCTGTTTGCTGGGAGTTAGGATAGCCAGCGGGTTGCTGGGCTGATGTCTCTCCTGCTAAATGAGGCTGGCAGCGATTGTCAGGGAGTTTGCACCCGCTTCTTTTGGAGGGTTGTTTTTTTCTCTCTTCCCTTTGCATCTGAAAGGATTTGAGGCAGTAGGTTAGCTCATAAAAAGCTTTCCCTGGGAGCGGCTGCCTGCCGGACTTGGGGTGAATGCCCCGGAGAAAACGCCTCCCACTCCAGTGAAATCTTCCTCCCGTGACCTGCACCAGGAGGTGAACTTTTGTGTGAGAGAAAGATAATCCCCTTTGCTCACCGGGACTGAAGGCTCTGTGATAAAAGCTTTATTCAAGATCAAAGACATATGCTGCTTGCTTTTTTTTTTTTAATTTTTTTTTTTTTCTAAACTACTACCTTAAACAAAAAGTTTGGTTTATGCTGGATTGAAGCTCGAGCGGTGACAGCTCCAGCGCTCATCTTCCCGGCAGGCCGGCGGCGAGCGGGACAGCGCAGGGATGGAACGCGCCGTGACCATTATCCCGGCACAAAGAGGGTTCGGGGGCTCAGCTCCGTTTCCCGTTACACAAAACCACTCAGGGTTCAGGTTCCCTTTCAGTCTGGGGGATTATCCCGGCAGCTGGAGGAGGCGGGGGGCGAGCCTGGGGAATGGCTCATATTTGATCTTGCTCAGCGGTTCCGTCTGTGCCTGTGTCCGGTGGGGGCTTTGCGCAGGGCTCCGGGAAACCTCCTGTGATGGAGATGCAACAAAGGGCTGGGGGCTTTTGGCGGCAGCGGGGGGGTTGCGGTGAGGTTTGCGCTTCAAAAGCCATGAGACAGGCTTCCAAAACTGTGGGCTCAGCTACAAATTGCAGGGTTGTTTCTCCATTATCAGAGCTCCGGTGCTGGGACCCTTTTTGTCGCTTTCTTCCCAGCTGCAGACTTGTCCTGGCAGCCAGCCAGACTGGTGCCCAGCAAAAATCCAGCCAAAGTGCCTCTTTTCAGGGTGCCGCGTGTCCTGTGTCAACACCCCCATCCTCAGGACATCCCACGCTGTGGGGTAACCCTGCATCTGAGGACAGCTTGTGTTGTTGGGTCTATCACAGGGCATCCCCAACACACAGACCCTGTGTCTCAGGACACCCCTTAGTGTAAGAGACCCCGTGTCCCATCCTGCAGGTCAGAAAAGTAGCTATAACGTGAGAAGCTCAATTGCCAGGACCACACATTTCAGATGGTGAAGTCCCACGTAACCCAGCTTTCACCCCGGTGCCTCTTCCCACATCACAGCCAAGTCCTCCTGTGTGTAAAATGCTAGAGGATCTCTCACTTGCTTCCACGGCTACATCCTCTCTGCGCTTAGCCCTTTGTAAAATGAGGGATCACAGGTCGAACTGTGTGCTCAGGATAACTCCTCTGAAGCTAATGGACTTATTATGGTCCCTCATTTCAAGAGCTAAGCTCAGCAAACCTGGTCTCAGTGGAAAAAAAAAAAAAAAAGTCTCTCCAGGAATGAAATTCACTCTGTCATGTGCAACATGTTTTGCACGGAGATAAACCTCACTCCTCTGTGTGGCTTCTCCATGGACGGGTCCCTCAGCTGTCCTAGTCAGCTCTTCAGGCACTGCTGGGCAGGCAGCCCACGAGCCTGGTCCCAGGAAAGCCCAAGAGCCCGGGAAAGACCTTACACTGCTAGAGAAATAAAAGCATTTAGAGAATCAGGGTTCAGACTGATGTATCTGCTCTCCAGCATCCGTCCAGCTGGCTCAGGCACAACTGTCTCACCAGATCAGCATTAGACTGGGAGAAGATCATCCCCACCAGGACCGAAGAGCCAGGAAGGGTGGACAAGCAGCTGTATGGCTGATAGGGTGTAACCACCTGCAGTCTGAAGCCTCCTTTACCTTCTGCTCCTGCTACACAACCTTCCTCTGCACCCACAAGCAGATGCCAGCTTGGACGTGTCACTGAGAAGATGACTACTGTGGCTGAAATGAGGGAAGGAGGAAGCCCAGGGGCCTGGCTGAGTTTGGGATCTCACGGTCCAAGCAGAGAAAAGGGGTGAGCCCACAAAGATATGGGAAAGAGGGACAACATACAGCCCACGAGGACCATGGCCACATCGTAGGCTGCTGCCAACAAATGGCTTTGGAGAGGTTGAGATAGGGATTGCTCCTGATGCCTAGTGGGCACAGGTCAGCAAACACTTCACTGAGACTCATCACAGAGTGGAGTGGAAAATCAGCACGTTGTCCTTACATACCTGTCCAGAGCCAGGGGTGATATGGACACTTGGTCCCACTGAAGTGTTGCAGGGCTTGCAGCTCGAGGTCTGTCTTTAATTAAAAGAGGACAACCATGTTGAGATAGTTCCCAGAGCTTGGAAAGGATTCTTCTTCCGTGAGAAGAAGATACAGGAGGTTTGTAATGTGGGGAAGAGCTTCCCCTGAGACCTGGGCCAACACCAAGCTCTTCTGCTCTGTCCTTTTTTGGTGGGGCAATGTCCCCTTCTGTGCTGTGCAGAAGCTTGTACCAGCGTGGCTGCCAAGGACGTGGCCATAAGCCATGCAGAGATGTCTGAGAGCAGCCAGGGAAGAGGTGGGCAGAGGAGAGGGTCACACCCCAGATCTTTTCCGAGGGAAATTGTCCTTTTCTTTAGAGTCAAAGCTCCACTGTTGAAGGGGTTGTTGTGGACACAGGGAACCCAGCAGCACAGCAGCTGATGGAAGTGCACTCTCACTGGGTAATCCAAGAGCTCTAATGATCTGCCTTTGATCTCCTATTCAACGAGGAGATTTATTACAGCTTTCATTTCAAGTCAGAACTGATGAATTTCAGCGGACCTGTCGAATGGCTACAATCTGGAGGCATTTATCTTTCAGGAGGGAGGGACAGTCTGCTCTCTTTGTCTCTTTGAAATGATGGGGGGAGACACAGTACCCAGCTAGTGAGGGTCAAATGATACCTGATGCATGGTAGCGAGGTCCACCTTGCTCAGGGCAGGCTCCCTGCTCCAGCTGTGGCACAGAAGCTACTTCAGTGGCCTTTCTACTCTGGCACAAAGTTGATCTGCTTAATACATGTTGCTCTTCCTCTTTCCTGCTTTTGCAGACAGCCCAAAGGAGCTGAGATCCAGCATCATGGGACAAGGCTCCCGGGGCTCTTTCCCAGGAGCCAAGCACTGCTCTGGGTCTGGAAGATGCCTCTACTTCTCTTGCAGAAGGTGGCCTGGAAACCTGGTGTCCAAAAACCATTTCTTCTGGCTTGGGTTGTGCAAGGGACCTCTGTTGCATTTAGACTATTTTCTGCAGTTTCACCAGAATCAATATATTTTGCTCCTGACTGCTCAAGGTTGGTGGGGGGAGCCCGTTCCAGACTTTTCCTTGTAGGTGCAGTCTGGCTGTCCCATCTAACAGTATCTTCACTTGATGCCTCTCCACTGCAGCAGCAAATGCCTTGCAGGAACATCAGGATGGCCTGTGCCATCCCATGGCACGTGGAGAAGCTGGGCATCTGTGCTAAATACTAATTTTATCACTGCTAAGACCCACAGAATTGCTCTCGGACATTACTTGCAGCCTCTTACCAGCTTGAAGGCTGCTCCTCAGCAGGGCCTGCTCTGGACACCTCGTTGTGCTGTCACTGCAGCTCCTGCCCACACAGCAGCAAGGGCAGGACTGTGTTTTCTGTCACATACTGGTTTGGGATTTGGCTTGGACTGAGAGATGTGTTCCAACATTCAGCATCTGCCACTATTTCTCCCAGTCTCTGGAGCTGGTCCCTTTGCTTTGATTGACCCTCTACCCCATCTTGTCCCCATCTCTCCCACTAAGGAAGAGGCTTCGCTTGGTTGGAGACTGCACCTTCCAGATGCTCAGTCTTGGTGCTGCAGTGTTTGTCCTGGGAGCGCTGCGCTGGTGGATACAGCATCCTTGCAAGCTCCCACCGCTGTCCTGACCATGCCAGCCATCTTGGTCCTGCACCACTGTGCTGATACAGACCCACTGTGCAGCTCTGTGCCGTGTCCTGGCAGCTCTGCGCTGGCAGGGGCACCTCTGCGGGGCCGTCACGATTCCTCCCATCAGCAGACAACAAAGAGGCTCCGACGTGCTTCTGCTCTTGAGCAGGAATGGGCCCTCCTGGGACAGGTTTGGCTGCCTTCCCTGACTCATCTCTGCTTCATGAGCGGTTGTCTGAGTTCGCTGCCAGCCTTATGGACTCTGTCGAGCCCTTGGTCCTTTGTTTCAGTGGGACCTGTGGTGGCAGCAGGAGTTCTTTCTTCTCTCTTAGAATCATAGAATCATTCAGGTTGGAAAAACCTTCTAGGATCATCTAGTCCAACCTTCTTCAAACGTCTCCCTAACCACTAGACCGTGTCTCGAAGTGCCACATCTGCCCAGGCAGGGCAGCAGAGGGTTCCTGGGCTATTTGGGACCCCCTTGGCCATGCGTTGTCCTTCAGGACCCTGCTGCTGGCCCCGGTCACATGCCCCAGGGAAGAGCCACGTTCCTGGAGCAGCACAGCTTGGTAGCATGCAGGGGTTTGGGGTGGAGAAGAGCTGGGTACCAAGCACTGGAGCAGCCAGGGGCTGGAATGGTGCATATGGTCCATGCAGACAAAGAGCAAGTGTTGTGGCGAGGTGGCACCATCCCAAAGGACCTTTGGGGGAACGAGAATGCGACTAGAGTGCTGGAGTTACCCAGCTCCATCACACAATGGGATGGACATGGGGCTTTCTGGGAGCAATGCCTTGTCCAGCTGGCTTAATCTCTGTGGCTTTGGTTTGTTCTAAGGGGTTTGTTGGCCTGGGCTCTGCAGCAAGACGAGTTAAGCTGATTTAAACCCAAGGTACTGAGCTAGAACCTTTCCTCCCTCCTGACCATGCTACCTGCTTCCTGGTGTTCATCTGCCTCTCACTGGCAGGGGGATTGCACGTGACTTGCATGGATGGATGCTGGTGGCATGAGCCTTCTGCCATGTCCTGCTCCACTGACCCGGCACAGCTGTGGTTGTGGGTTGTCCCACTGTGCCGTGCAGTGTCCAGGGAGCACATCATGCCCTGTGGGACTTCAAGATCAGGAGGTCCCTGTGAAAGCCAACGCTGTCCTCCAGCACACCTCCTGAGATGCACACGGGTGGGTGTAACGCTGTGTGCGCGGGGTGCGTGACCTGGTCCCCCTGCCTCATCCCCATCTCTTTCCAGGCTGCCCAGCTGCAGCCGTGCTGCACGGCTGCAATTTCTGCGGGTGGCAGCGGTGGGGGAAGAGCCACCCGTTGTCACCCTGTCCCCTCATCCGTCCTGCAGACGAGCGGCTGCCTGCCTGGCAGACAGCGCTGGGAGGGCTGCTACTCCCTGCCAGAGATTGCTAAAGAGCAGCCACCGTATTGATTGGCCCTGTCACCGCTTGAGGGATGTATTCTTGTGAACATCCTCTGGCATTAGCAGTCTGCTCACATGTTGGCTGCATCAAGGGCCACCAAGGTCTCCATCCCCAGCAGGTGCAGCAGGGACAGGGCTAGGGCTTGTGGCTGCTCCTGCCCCAGAAAGCCAGACCTGGTAACCCTCAGCAGCACAGGAGGGGGAAGGAGAAGACCAAGAGGGTGTTGTGTCCAGGGATTTGGGAGGGGATGCTTGGTAAGCACACCTGATGAGCTCACCACGGGCACACAGTAGGGGTGTGGATCCTTCCAGCTTGTGCTTTGTGCCTGCTGGATCCCCCATCTTTGGTGGGATCAAGGATGCAGGTGGATGATTGGGAATGAACAGCAATTTTTTTTTTTCTTTCTTTCATAGAAAATGCTGATTTGCCAATCTCAAAGTCATTAGTATGAAAAGTCTGACTTGGGCAAAAATACCTCTTTGGAAAAAAAATGGGATTCGGGGACTCCAGATTTCTAAATTGACCCCTTTGGATGCTGTCAGGTTGGAGGAGCTCAACATCTCTTCATTCAGAGCTGGTCTGTGCTTCGACAGGGAAGTGACGATTCCTTTTCTCCCGGCTGGAGATGCAAAACTCGTTCACAGTTCTTCGTGTGCTTGTGGGGCCTGGAGCGTTGTCTGCTGGGCCCGTGCTGGTTGCAGATGTCATCTCTGCTTCTGGAGGGAAAACAGCGAGCCAGTACATGTGAGAAGAGTTGTAATGTGCTGCACCAGCCTAGCTGTATGGCACCAGGCTTCCCAGCGCTGCTCGCTCGTGTTGGCAGGTGTTTGTTTATCTCTTGAATGGGCAAATAAGGTCCATGTAGTTTTATTTTTCAACTGCCCCTTCATTAACATAGCGCTGAGCAGAAAGGCAGATCCGAGTGGTGCTGTCAGGCTTCATTACAGGGAGCCAGCCCAAAGAGACACGTAGCTCTGGGAGCTTGCTGCAAGACCATCCGTCAAGCCAGACCAAACTGTCCCTATGCAGGCAAAATGTCAGCCCCGCAGCAGAGAGCAGAGCACGTGATTCCTTCTGCCCAGCATGGACTGGGCTATTCTTCTCATTAATCTTTCCCGAGAATGTGGCTCCTTTCTTGAGTGGCTTTAAAGAGATCTTTGTTTTCTAGTTACATATCTGCATTCACGGTGCGGTCACCCAGTTTCTGCCTCTCAAGCTGCCCCAGTAAACCCTGGGTTCTTCACCACCAGACACATCAAGGCTGATGCCAGACCCAAATGGATGATAAAGCTTCTCATGAACACTATGAAACTACGTTTGCCTCTCTGACAAAGCCTTTCTTTGTGCAAGGTGTTGAAGGGATGCTCTCTACAGGCTGAGTGTGTTGATTTGAGGGTCCTCTTGGAGCAGCAGATGGTAAATCCTCACCAGCCTGCAGAAATTCAGACTAGTTTGTCCTTTCCCACAGGGCACAGAGCAGAAACCCCTGCAAACAGCTCATGACCTTGGCTTCTCCCTCCACATCATGCTGCAAAACTAGCCTTTGTGCCCTGTGGGAATAGCCCACAGCAGAGGAGGTTAGTTGAGATAGTCCAGGGAAAAGCCTCCAGAAGGAAGGTTGTAGCCATAGACATGCAGAGCAAGGACATATAGAAAGACAAATAAAGAAATGGGCCACTAACCTGGCCATGATCTGCAAGGGCTGAAGTAAGCAAGATCCTGAGGAGACACACCACCTTGTAGTCACCGTTAGCTCCCAGAGGGCGTTAAAGCCCGTTTGTTATCACTAGTGCTGGAGATAGGGTCTGGCAGGGAGGTTGGACTAAATGATCTCCAGAGGTCCTTTCCAACTAGATGATCCAGAGGTGCCTTCCAACTCCTATCAGTCTGTGATTCTGTGACTGACGTCCCATGTTCCACTCTGTCATGAACAAGTGATCCTGGCCAGACCACTTGGACTCTCATATGGGCGGTGGGTGTGAGTGGACAAGGTCATCTTGGAAGTGGCATTAACGAAAATCCCCTTCCATTCATGCAGTCTCTCACTGAGGTTTTTATATCCATTTCCCGTATTCTGAGCTTTTCAGAATCCTATCAACAGGATCTTTTCTGCTAAAAACAAGCATGTCTAAGTGGAGAAGTCTCAAGACCTCTTCATTCAGAGCTGGTCTTTGCAATTCTAGCTGATATCGTGGTGTTGGGTCATAGGCTGGACTTGATGATCTTGGTCCAGCCTCAATAATTCTGTGATTCCTGATGAGTGGGACATTGTGGCCGTCGCACCAGTCCTTGAACTGACATCATGTCCATGCCTGGGATGTGCAGTTCCCACTTCCTCCTCCAGCCCACTTCTTGACCCCATGTGTTCCCACGGGGAAACAATCCCATCTTTCTCACAAGTCACTAAGTCCCTGAAAAGGGGACTTCCATGACACATGAAGGTTTCTGGGCTCAATGAAAGGGGATAGTTGGGGTTCAGACACCCCAGCTGGTGGGACCCTCTCCGTTCTTGCAATCCCTGCATGCAAGGGCTGAGCTGGAAAGCTCCCCAGGGTTGGGCTTGCAGTGCAAGGACTGCTTGGCACGTGGCTGCCACTTAGGTCGTTAAAGCAGAAAATGGTGACGTTTAAAGCCTTTCTCGCTAAGAGGAAGTGGCAGATGCAATGAAAAGTTAATGATGGTGGCTGTGCCTTGCCGAGTCCGGGCTCTCCTCTTCCCTGCCATCTTCTCCCCTCTCCAATTAACGCCCCGGCTGGATGGCCAGGCCAGGGCATGTTTGCCAAGACAAGAGGCAGCAGGGCAGGGATGGATTGAAGGAGGCACCAGCTGCTCCTTTCATCGCACAGAGCAGATGAAAGGATCAGCCCTTCGTGTGATTGATACGGGAACAGGGGCCCCTGCGCTGCCTCCTCCTCTCCTGTTGCAGCCGCTGTTTGGGGAGCCGAGTGTTACAATGTCAGCGATAAGGAGCATGGCAGCTATTGTTATTGATGGCCAGTGGTTTTGGTGCTCGAGGTGATCGGTGGAGATGTCTGTCCCATTGGGACCAGGATGCTGCTGCCCCTGCCCCAGGCGCACACCCACTGCTGGTGCTAGTGCTGGTGGAGGGACAGTGAGCTGCTGCGGGAAAAGCCAAGCCATCAAAGCTTGCAGCATCCCAGCCCCTGGCATCATCTTAGAGAGCGGCCAATTAACAGCCCAGAGCTGCAAGACATTTGTTTCTGGCACGGCTTTCTGGCTGTCCTATTACTTTCCTGTCCAGGCTGCTGGTGGCCAAAGCGACAGAGTTTCTGGGGGAATGCAAAGGGATAAGGTGAGACACTGAAAACCAGGACCTGAGATTTGAACCTGCTGCTCAGACAGTGCCTTGCCCAAGGTGACCAGGATGTCACCAGCTGGCCACCTCCTGCCAAAAGCAACAGTGATGGACATGCCCAGTGATCCCTGGGCACTGCTTCTCCTTCCATGTCAGAGGCTGATGACCCTCCACAAACTGCAGTTGCTGCTTCAAGCCCTCCTGCCCACTGAATTTTGAGATGTGCGCAGAAACACATGCTTATAACCCTAGCACCGGCTTCCCTGCTTGCTGCTCTTGCCTGGGAAGTTGGGGTGGTGGGCTATAGGCATCACAGTCTGCATGACCTCCAGAGAGTCCCCACCCCATCCAGACACCTTGATGTTGGACCCGACCAAGGCTGGGAAATGCAGTTCAATGCCACAAACTAACCAGGACAGTGGAGAAAAAAACCTGCTCATTCTGCACCCTGATGGTGTCTTTGTTAGTCTGCCTCGGTGCCTCCTTGTGCCCCTTTGTCAGAAATCCAGGACAAATCCACAGTAAGCAGCTAACAACTTGGAAGAGATGCTCAAACCTGGACTGTAGCGACCTTTCTAATGAAACCTGCAGCAGGAGCCTCTGCTCAGCAAGCACCATGTGTGCTCAGGATGGCAGGAGCTCATCTCTCCGTCTGTCTTGGTGCAGTTTGCATTAGCCCAGGAAAATGTCACCAGTTACATGCTCTGGGGCAAGTTCTGCTCTGTCTTCTCCTGCAGCTCAGGGGGGAATTGGCCACACTTCCCGCCTCTGACCTGCTCCCAACCCCTCTCAGAGCTGTGTGAAGTCTGCAGCTGATAGCTCTTGGCTGGAAGACATGATGTGTAAAGACACAGGAGTGTCACTAGTGCCACTCAAAATCCCGTCCCATCAGCTTGGTAATGAAAGAAACAGCTCTAGCCAAAAGCAGCTGACATCTCAAGGTTTCAGGCTGACAGGGAAACCTCTGCTTAGAGATTCAAGACAGGCAGAGGAAACTGGGTGTCCTGGGCTGGGGAAGGAGCCAGCAGTGATGTTTGCCTCCTGTGCTCAGCCCCTCAGGAGAGGGCAGGATGCTGTGGTGTAAAGCCTGGGAGAAAAGGGGATGGGGACTCATAAGGGCCATTATTGCTGGGCAAATGCCTGGGTTGGACTGAGCTGGATGTCAACCCCATTTTGTCTCTGCTGAGGTGAATGAGAAGATTCTACAGCTGGTTTTTGGGGCCACTGGCCACCACCCCACTATGGCCAGCCACTGGTGTCCAGTGTCTCGGTACCCTTCCCTTAGTCCCACCACGCTCTTTGGCTCACGAGGACCCTGGAGGCCATGAGTGCCTGCACTCATCTCACAGGCACCTTTGCGGTGGAAGGCATATGGGGTTCGGGTTAGGAGGTGGCACTACCAGGACTGACCCTTTTTTTCAGACCAGTGCCAAATGACCGGAGGTGGTCTGTCCTGGGCTCTCACTGGCTCTGCTGCATCTTCCTAGGGATGGTCTGAGGGTCTCCAGGACCCTTCCTTGGGGCTCAGCTATCTCTGGGACAGTAGCGTGCTGATTCTGGTCTGTCTGGAAGGTGCTGGAAGAAAGTACAGTGTGGAAAGAGTCAGTGTTCAGGGGATTGGACCTACTTTGGTGGGACTGATCCTGGCTCTACATCCTTCTCAGAGAGCTGTAATGAGCTGCACGTCCTGAACATCACATCAGCTCTGGGAATCAACAATCCTTGAGTTGGAACTGGACAAGGCTAGGGATAGAATGAGAGGAAATGGCCTCAAGTTGCTCCAGGGGAGATTTAGATTGGGTATTAGGAAAAATTTCTTTACGGCAAGAGTGATCAAGCCCTGTAACAGGCTGCCCAGGGCAGTGGTGGAGTCATCATTGCTGGAGGGGCTCAAAAAATGTGTAGATGTGGCACTTCAGGACATGGTTGAGTGGTCATGGTAGTGTTGGGTTGACAGTTGGACTTGCTGATCTTAGAGGTCTTTTCCAACCTTAATGATTCTCTGACTCTATAAGGCACCTCTCCCCTCCTCACCAAGCTGGCTCTGCTAACGAGGCAGCTCCTCATCTGCATGGGCTTGCGATGCTGCAGCCGGGAGGTTGGCTCCGAGGGCAGGAACACGGGGACAGCACTGACCTGCCTTTGCCATCTTCCCTCTGCGTGCCAGCCCGGCCCCCTTAATGGGGAGCTTTGAAATGACTCGTTCATTTATCCTAATGCAATAAGAGCCCGGTTTGAGTGCGGTCTTTGTGCAGGAGCAAACTGTCTCTTCTCCCTGGAAAGGCAGCATTATGCTGTCTCGCGCACTCCAATATGCTAATACACCAACTCCCTGCAATTTCATTTTCAACAGGGACTAATTTAAAAGAAATGACCAGCCTGCCAGTGGACTTCAAAGATATCTTTTGATGAGTTTTAGCAGCTTCAGCAAAACTCTAATTTGAATTTCAGTGGCTGCCGTGTGATTTTCTCGGTGACAGTTAAGAGAGATGATAGCGCCAGCTCCATCTGTCATTGGAGCCTCTTCTTTTCCCTCTTTTCACTGATTTGTTACAGAGGGGGGGAAAGGAGAGAGGGGAAAAGTTGAAAGAGAGGGTGGCTAAATTCTGGCATCCTTGTGCGGAGGCGCACAAAGGGGAGATGTGGAGCTGCAGGCGATGGGGGCTGCCGGGCAGCATCCCTGCCACACAGCCAGCGCGCTCGCAGCTCCGGGGCTTTGACAAAATGCTGTAACGGCTCAGGCAGGCCGGGTTAAACTGATAACAGCACAGAAATCGCTTTCATGGGGACATTAGCAAGCATTTTCTGTCTGAGTTGGCTGCCCAGGCCGGCAGCCCAGGGAAGATGAGCTCTTGAAGCAGGGGAAGATGGCAGGCAGGTTTTTGAGCTCATCTGTCAACACCCGCCCCTGCCGCGATCCTGCTCCTTGGGTGCTGCGATCCCTTCTGGGGTTCAATGCACCTCATTTGAGGTCGCAGCAATAGGTGGCAAGCTCCAGTGGCTGGAGTCTGCAAGCTGCGGCATGGCCAGAATTGGGGCAACATCTCACCCAGGCCCGACGCTGGTGAAAGACAGGGGCCAGACCACCAGCAGGCAGCAGGATAGCCAATGCGAGGATTGTCTCCATCTCACTCGTTGGTCCTCCACCCCACCACGGCGTGAACCCTTTCTACAAAGGCAGCAGAGCCTCCTGGGTGGATGCAGCAGAGCTCCTGCTCCCCCTCTCATGTCTGGAGCTGCCCCTGTTATGGTTGTCACCCATGATTTCATGCTCCCTCTTACATCTTTAGTTTCCCTTGTCAGAGACAGCTTCATCGCTGGCTCCCCTGCGCCTTGGGGAGTCCTCTCACGCTGAGCTGGCAGCTTTGGGGGCAGAGGCGCCGCAGCCTTTTGTTCCTGGAGACCCGGATTTACATCCTCCATCTGATGCCCGTGGACAGAGCCATGGCCGGGCGCGCTGAAGCACCAGTCGCAGCATCCGAGCTTGCCCTCCTCTCACAGGGAAGCCCTGGCCCGGATGACGGGAGCCACTTGGGGCTGCTCCGGCTGGCCGGGGTATCCGAGCGGCGTGGGAGCAGCTGTCAATCCCACCGTAAGCCCCAGGCAAGCTGATCAGGACCTGTTCAGCTCATGTAAAATCTGGGATTAGAGACTGGTTTGAGTGCCCCCTGTTCCCGATTACAGCTGATCCCAGAGACCTAGGCCAGGAGTCACACTGGCAAAGACTTGTTCCATGTGTGCTCTCTGGTACCCTGCACAGCTAGCTCGATCCTCCCAATTCACATCTCTTAGTGACGAGCGTCCTGCTAGTGCTCCACACCACACTGATGCCAGGCTGGGCCTCTCCCCTAGCAGAGGAGCCTGGAGGAGGAAAGTTAGTGCCCATGCATCCCCAGAGAGAACTGCCCGTACACCCTGGAGCTGTGCACTCCCAAATCTCTGTGATTCCAGGACTGTAGCATCAATGCCAGGAGGTGCTCCTGCGGGCCGTGCCATGCTGCCAGGATCCCAAGAGCTGGAGGTGGTATCTCTGCAGACCCTGGGTGCAGAATGTCCTAGGGATGTAATGGGGAACATCCTTGGCTGGGATGGGCTGCATGGATGCCCTGCCAGCTTTGCAGGTCTCTTTGCACTGTATGAGAAGATGACATGGCAAGGAATTAGACAGGTGTGGGGAGGAAACCCTGAAAAAAAAAGTCAGTTAGAGCAGGCAGGTGAGAACCTCCTGGAAGGCAGCTGTGAGGCAAAGGAAGGGTGGTACCCTGTGCCTGCTGAGCCCAGGAGCTATCGGGGCCAGAGCTGCCAGTTCTGGTGGCAGAGGCAATGGTACTGCCCCATGGGTCTAAGCATGTTCCTCTTTTCAGATTAGCAAATCTGATCCTTCTGCTAATGAGGGCTAATGAATGCAGCACTTGCCCATCCCACCCCTCAGGTAGATACCCCAGGAGTACACCCCTGGGCTGGTGACCCCCTGCAAAGCATCCTTGCTGCTCCCATTGTCTCCTGCAGCAAAAAGCTGGGGTCAGTTGCTGTCTAAGCCCGTCTGACGGTGCTGCCGAGGCTCTCTGGCAGAGCCCGCAGCACCAGGAGTCAGCCCGCTGCTCTGAGCTCTGCCATGAAATCACTCCGACATTAGGCACTTCCTAATAAAGCTGTCACAGACACCCCCATTATCTCACAGCTCAGCCCCCTGCCCTCTGTTTAACCAGATAATCTGCTTTTTAAAAATACATTTTCCTCTGGCTCAGTGGAAGCTCAGGTCTGTCCCAGTTCCTTGTCACCGAGGCGCACTGAGGAATTATCAGCACGCAGGCCTTTTTTATTTTTCTTTGTCATTGTGTGATACTGAAAAGTCTATTTTGTGGCTAATTATGCTGGCATCTGCGTGCCTCCCTCGGCGTGCATTTGAGTTTGTCCCCGCTGCAATGGAACAGCCTGTGCGGGAAGACATCTCTTTCCATTAGACATGCAGAGATCAGACCTGAGACTTGCCCCAGCCCTATGCACAATGCTGATGTTTGGGGTCCTCATCCATCCTTTTGTCCTTGACCCTGGGAAATTCCCAGTTCTCTACCATAGCCTGGGGAATAAGTGAGTTTTCTCTCCAGCTGCAAGGTCTGCCACCAAACAGTGACTATGGGGTGTGTCAGGACGTGAGAAGGTTCCTGGGATCAGCCTGTAAATGTTGAGCATGGGACCATGGTTGTCTTTCCCTTTCCTCCAGCTTTGGCATGCCCCGCTCTGCCCCCGCCAGGAGCCAGTGCTCTGGGTTTGTGGGTAGATCCAGAGTTGTCCCATCCTGCTGCCCTGCCCGTGGCCCTGAGCGGGGTGGCCAAGTGGGGCAACACTACTGCAGATGTCCCTGGTGCTTAGACTCATCTCAAGGACGATGGTGTGGATCTGTTCACCTTCCCTGCTGTTCCCAGACTAGACACTTGCCCATGATGCTTGTAGGCTTAGACGTCAGGAACTGGTGGGGACAAACAGCAGAGCCATCTAGGTGTGGAGAAGCGAGGCAAGCATTAGGCTCATTAATCTCTTGTGAAGTGCCGTAATCGTCCCCACTGTAGGGTTTGCCTTTCAGAAAGGCTCCCTGAGACCAGCAAGTGTTTGGGCAGAGGAACATCTCACAGAACTGCAGAATGGCTTGAGTTAAAAGGGATCTTAAAGATCATCTCATTCCAACCCCCCTGCCATGGCAGGGACACCTCCCACAGGATCAGGTTGCTCAAAGCCCCGTCCAGCCTGGTCCTGAACACATCCTGTGATGGAGCAGTGATGGATCTCCCTGGACCATCCTCGAGGCTGGCACTTTCTGCTTTAGTCAGCTAGCAGTGGCCCTTTTGTTACCCAATCTGGCTGCACAGGAAAGAATCAGGATGGAAAGGGTTAATTCTTCAATTTTTCTGAGCTAGGAGTGGCAGGTGGAGCCGCTATGAGCCCCACCATTTCCAGGCTCTGTTGGAGGTGCTGGTAAGGCTGGTGTGGCACATGGTCATAATAGGAAGACCACACTCAATAATCATTTGGCCACAAACTGGAAGACCCCAAAGTCCAGCTGTAATTGCTAATGTTTTGGTTCTTCATGGGGGAAATGTAGTGTAAAGCGTTGTACCACGCTCTGGGGGTCATGTGAGCGAGGTGACACATCAGCCTAGCGGTAATGTAATATATAAATCAGGCTAGATTTAAATTCCAGGACTGAGCTACCATCTCATGGGAGGATGATGTATCTAATCCCATGAACCTTGCTGAGACAGAGCACCTGTAACATCAACAGACCTCGCAGAGCTGGAGGCAGCTCTGGATAGAATTACCCAAGTTCACACCAACACGTCCTGGGTTAAATTACTGCTTTGGGGAGCTGCTGGAGCAACACTTTGGATTTGTGTCAGATAAGAAGTGTGACATTGTTTTGCAGAATAAAGAAGAGCCTTATCAGGAATGTGCCAGCCTGAGTGTTTGTTCAGCTCTGCAAGCAGCTGACTCTGCAAGTGGCCAGGTTGGCTGGGCTGGGGAAGGCGGCCTGTGGTGCCACCACGGATGATGAGAGATGCTGCCTCGCAGTGGAGATGGGTCCCAACGCTGCTCTGTTGAGCGTCATGGAGGGGCTGATCCAGGCAGGGTGAGTTTGGCCTGGAAGAAGTGCTATTAGCATGATGTTGGCAGTTCTCTGATGGCTTAGATGGGACCACACACCATGCGTGACCCACAAGTGGAAAAGCCTCTGAGCTGCTGTGCTAAGCCTTGATATCCAGGAGCGAATTGGTGGGGAACCATGGAGAAACACATGGTGCAACCTCTTATACTGGCATGAGAGGATGAAAAGCAAGAAATTAAAGAGGGCAATGCCACAGCTAAGAAGAGGATCATCTGAAGCTGGGAACAAGACACTCACAATGTGTTTCTGATGCCCCTGCATCAACACAGGGCCTGGGAACTGCAGCAGTGAGCTCACACCAGGGGGTGGGTTCTCTACTAAAAGGGAAGAAATGAGTTTTTCCACATGCATTAAGACAAGACAGGCCACTGTGAAGGGAGATGTTCCACGTGCCCAGAAATGCTCAGGGAACCGCTGCGTCCTGGTGTGTCATCACAGAGGATACAGCAGAAAGTGAAATCATGAAAATGATAATGGGTGGAGAATGATTTCCACATGAGAAGAGAGAAGAAAGGAGCTATTTAGTTTGAGAGAGGATGAATGAGAGAGAACATAGTGAGATGGAGATAATAATGAATGGGACAGAGAAGACGCATCCACCAGTCACCCTCGACAAAGCAAGAGGCACCTGGGGAACTGAAAGGGCCTTTCTTGCAAATGGATGCAAGAAAAGTGCTTTCTGGCAGAGTTCAAGAGATCTGGCCATGAGATCCAGGGCAGCAGGAAGCAGCGGGCAACCTACCAGCTCATTTCTACTGGAGCCACCTGCATTTGTCTCCATCTCCCTCCACCTTCCTGCCTACATCGAGTAAGGCAAGGTCTCTGATCTGCTCCCTGAAGTGGCAGTGATCCCCAGCAGCTCGCTAGCGTGGTGTTTCCCTCTTGTGTCACACCAAGCAGGTTGTGGCTGCTCACGGGCACAAAGGCCGTGGTGATGGCCACAGGGCTCGGACACACTGCAGGTGGGTCAGCCAGGTATGAAGCGCCTGGATTGCCTCTGGCAACAGCTCTCAGACGGTGTGGGGCATCAAAGGTGTTCTGAAGTGACTATGTGCCTGGGATGTGGTGGACACGGCCATGGGGATTGGAGTTCCCCCCGCCCCCAGCTGCACTCTCCCACCTCACTGAGTTGTACCCCGAGGCAGTGAATGCAAGTTGGGGTGAGTTCGAAGGTATCCTGCCAAGTCCTGGCCGCTCAGTGCCTGTGTGGCTGGGCAAGGGGCTCTGGAAATTGGGAACCCTGCCTGAGATGCTGTTGGGTACTCCAGGTTAACGGGGGTAGGTGATGGGGAGCCGGCTGTGGGGCAGCTGCATTGCATGGAGGGTCAGAGGAGGGCATGATGTGGATGTAGATATCCAGAGCATCCCTGCAGGATTTAGGAGTGCTCAGAAGGTTGTTAATCCAGAGTGAAAGCACAAGGACAGCGGTGTTAATACCATCTTTTGCATGCCCCTTCTGCCACCTTTCCCCAGGGCCAGGAAGCGCTGTGGGGTTCATGGTGGGGTGGGAGAGGTGCTCTGTCCTGTCCCTGTGGAGAGGGGAGCTGCCTGGGCTCTGCCAGGCACACTGGGCTTACTGGTATAAGGCTGCTGGAGGAGCTGGTCCACAGCCCCCCCTGAACCTGCAGGGTGACGGCGACAGCAGCCGTGGACGGTGATGCTGTGGACAGTGCTGTGGGGTGTGTGCGATGCGCGTAGCTCCTGCAGAGCTTCATTAGGATAATTTTGTTGTTGGTTGGTTGTTTTTTTTCCTGGGGCTGTTGGTGTGATGCTCCAAAAGGCTCTGCTGCCGCAGGGACATGCTTTGCGCAGCATTGCCATCCCAGTTTGTGTGTCCTGCTGGGGACCGCTTGCGTCCCAGCCTCATCGCTCCTGTTTGGGCCAGACAGAGCAGGTGGGGACCAGAAAGACCTTGGGGCTGCTCCTCCTGATGCATCCCCATGTCAGCCCCCGACGTTTTCCTAGCCATGAGCTGCTGAACAGCACTGCCAGGTTGTCTCACCCGCTGTGAAGCACCTTCCCGGCCCCACGGCTGGGTGGGGGTGGGCGGCTGTGGATGGTCACAGCAGCAGGTCCCCACCAGCAGCCCATCAGCACCGAGGAGTGACACTTGCAGAACGCTCGGCCGAGCTGCAGGAAATCCTCAGCGGCTGATGCCTTCAAAGCTGTGTCTCGCCAGGATGAGGTGGGTGAAGCGGAGTTCAGCTCTTCTGCCAGGTTTGAAAGCAAGGCTTTTCAATCGATACCTGGGACCAATCCAGAATAATACTGGCTTTTTTTCTTCTTCTTTTATTTTTTTTTTCTCCCCCTCAGCGTTCCCCACCAATCAAAAAGTCAGAGAGAAGTTGGATTTTTTGGGGGGGAGTGATTTTTTGAGCTTCAGCAACATTTAAGGGTCAGAGACCACAGGAAAAAGGATACACAAGCAAGGAGCTGGGGTTGAGTTTTAAAAGCCATGGACTTTGCAGACACCTTGCTGGGGGGAAGGAGAGTCCAGACCCGAAACTTTCATGTGGCAAGTGATGCAAGGGGATGTCTTGCATTTGCCAGCTGCACGTCACCTCTTAAACAATCTCTGCACTGGTGCTCCTCTCCAGCGACTCCCAAGCGCTCTTCTGGATCCACCGCCAGGCTGGGGCTTGACCAGCACACGGCTTGGAGGACTTCTTCCAGCCCCTCATATGTACTGATCCTGTCCAGCACATCCCTGTGCTTTCCAGCCAGGAGCCCCTCCACATCCCGACACTGGTGGGGTAATTGCAATATTGGCATGACATGTAGAAGATCAAAGGCTGGGTGCAGGGGAGGTGGCAGTGGTGGTAAAAATGACACGCAGTTTGCATTTAGACAGCACTTAAGGAGCAATTATCCAGTGCCGGGAGCCCTGGCCAGAGAGTGTGGCTCATGTATTTTAATGTGTATTTCAAAGAGCTGAAGCTCGGTGCCCAGCGGGAGGCCTGGCAGGCCTGGCTGGAGCAGCTGTGAGCAGGACCAGCCTGCGCTGCTGGCCTTCTCCGAGCTGTGCTCCTTAAATGGCAAGCGTGTCCAGCTTGCCCTGAGCCCCTGCTCCTTGCAGCTCTGCTGCATCCAGCCGGACAAGCGATGAGGATGAAGAGGCAGTCTTAGCATGGCTCCTGGGCATCACTTCTCTGGGACAGCTCCTTGTTCCTGGAGAGGGAGAAGGTGCTGTTTTGGATGGGCTGCTGGGTTGGTTGCAGCAGCCAGCTTTGCTGTTCTGGCACTGGGGCTCAGGACCTCTCTGGCATGCTTGCCCCAGCCAGCAACCATGTCAGAGACAGGCTGGACCTCTCTCAGCCTCTCCTGTTACCAAATCCCAAAGCAACTGTGCATCCCTCTGCAATGGAATGTGGTGCCTCCCCCACACACCTATGGTGCAGTGCATGGTCCTGAATCAGCCAGGCTGCTCCCAGCTTATCAGCCTTGCATCGCTGGGCTGCAGGAAGGCAGCGGTCCTGCCGCCTCCCTTTCTGCTTTGCACTGGGCATCGCTAATGAAAAAGCCTCTTTAGGGAGAGAGACCACCTAGGAGAGGCTACCTGGTCCTTGCTTTCCAATTAGAAACCGGCTTAGACAGACTAAACAGTTTAACCAGTAATGAATAAATTATCACTTGTAATTATCACCTTCATTGCTGGCTGGAGCAGCAAAGAGCAAAATGGATAACCCCCTAACCTGAGCTGGAGACCTGTCATCTTCAAAGGAGCATCCCATGGAAGCCTCCCACCACCTGGGCTGCCCCAGCGTGGGCAGCCAGTGATGCCTTGGAGCAAACCCATCAGTGGGCTGATGCTGAGCTGGACCTTCAGCCTCTGTGTGTGAGGAGTTGAAGGACAGTGAGAGGGAAGTGGGTGCAGCTGGCATCACACCACGGATGGGGCTGTGATTATCCCTGCTGCCCGGGCACCTCTGTGCGAGGCACCTCATCCCTTCTGTGGGACCAGATGGAGCTTGTCTTTCAGTAAGTGCAGGCATGTCCGAACAGGGCTGCCAACATTGCCCCCAGCCCGTGCTACGCCTTGATGGGCTGCTGACAGCCCCGTGAGGGTGTTCCCTGGCCATGGGGCCAGAAAGGGCAAGCTCGCAGCCCCAGCACAGCGCTGGCATGCACCCCAGGAGGTCTGCCCCCCGTGTCCACCCCAGCGCCTGTCCGTCAGGCCATCCCCTGGGGTCTCGCTGCCCCGACCTGCCCAGGAGCCTGCTGCCTTTGACAAGTCTCTCCAGTGGAGGTCTGACAGCTTGCTTCAGGAGAAGGGGGCATGGCGGGGGGGACGCACAGTATCTCACTGCGGTGCTTGAAGCACTTGTTCACTTCCCACTTGGGCCCCTGACCTCCCGCCTTGCTGAGTCTGTGGGGATGCTGTGAGCAGAGCTCGGCACCCGCGGCAGGGCTCGATGGACCCTGAGCAAACCCTCAGCGGCGTCAGCCCACCTGGTGTGCTGCTTTCTCCTCCCAGCATCACCCTCTCCACTCCCCAGGGCCCGCAGGTTCCTGGAAGCGCTCTGCTCTGAGCTGTGGCAGTGCTGCTCTGCTTTCCTGGGGGCTCAGGAAAGCCGGAGGGGGGTTTCCAAGGACCCTCAGCAGCCCCTGTCCTTGCCCCTCTCTGCCTGTCGGAGCAGGGAATGCCTTTGTGGCAAGATCAGGGACAGGCTGAAGATAATCCCGGAGCAACAGGGATATTCATACTGATTCCAAATCACAATTCTGACTTCAGACTAAAGCCGTTTGCTTTCTGTTGATGTTCCCACACACAGGAACACCCACTGCAGTGCCGGGTGGATGATGGGAGGGCTGCTGGCATCAGCTATGCTGAAGGGAAGGAGATCAGTGGATCCATCTGGCCCACGCAGATCGTTCCTGACCCAGTCCTTCACCCATTGATTTCTGAGCCTTTTCCTTGATGATGCGTGCATCTTATCCACATTCTCTAAGTGATTTAGGCAGGAGAAATATTCCTGTTTAGGTTTAGGAGCTATCTCCTCAAGCATGGCCATTCAGAGGGTTGACCCTAGTGCAATTTCCCCTGTGCCAGGCTGGAGCCCAGGCTTTAGGACATCTGCCGTCCCTGGACATAGGTTGTCCTCAGCTCCTCTCTTCTGCTGCATGTCAAGTACTTGCAAAGCCTCTGAGAGTACATAAGATGATTTTCCAACCCCATGGGTCAGACCTTTTCCAAAGGGCAGGACAAGGGCATTTCATTTAATGTGCGTGTGGAAGAACCTGAGAGGTGGCTGGGACATCTGCCTGCCTGGGCTTTAAGGCAAGACTTAGGGTGTTAACCTGCAAGCAAAGGAGAGAACAGGACCCAGGTCTCCATCTGCTCTGCAAGGCAGTTCTGTCCTCTCTGTCCTGTTCCTTTCTCTTCACTGCACTTAGGTCTTTAATCACTTTATTTAATAGCTTCTGGAGCAGCAGCATTTTCTCCTGGGTAGAGGAGAAAAATGGTCTGGAACTCATCAGCCTTGGTCACGTTATGAATGCTCTGCTGGGAAAGACTGAGCTTCTCAAGTAGGAAGAGAGATGTATTTTTTTACTTGGCTAGTTAGAGCTTATTACACTTCAAGGTGCCTCAGCCACATAGGAAACATCTTTAGTGGTATTTTCGCACCACAAAACCAGCCTTGTTGGTGTAATCCACCCTTCCAGTCCAAGGCACCTAATATAAAGCTGAGATAGACTGGAGTCTTCTGGAGCTTGGGAAAAACTGAGGAGCCAAAATTTCCACTCTCCCTAAGGCTGGGGCACCCCTCTCAGGTATGATCCCAACTCCAGAGCCATCTTCTGAATTTGGTCTCCATTGACTGAGGTCTCTCAGGGACCTCAGTGGGACAAAGTCTGTCTTTCCAAGCCCTGTGGGAGGCTGACCCATTGCAAGAGGCTCTGCATTGAGGGCCAACATCTGTATGTTGCAAGCACTGACCAAGGGGTGCCCAACCACGCACCCTGGGAAACACATCTCCTGGCAAAGGTTGGGTGTGATCTGGAAAGGCAGAAGGTGGGGTTTTAATCCTCTTGGGAAGAGGTGTAGTGCTCTGTCCCATACCACGGATGAGTTCACTGGTCACTTGTGCTGCTATATAACAGGATTGTTTCTCCTCTTGCCCTGCTCCTCCAGCTGCTTGGGTGCAGACTGATCCATGGAAGGATGCTAGAGCTCCTCTGGAGCTGGACTTCTCTGGCATGGTGAAGGAGCTTCAAGCAGCTTTTCTCACAGCCACTGTAAGCCTTAGGTTGCAGTAAAAAGGAAGGTGTCAAGGCAGTAGCCTTATTTTTGACACTGGCTGGTTTTAAAGCATTTGATTTCTCTGGTAGCTTTCAGTTGACTGAGGCCGAGGAAGCTAATTATGGAAGTGAGGCACAGAAATTGGAGGCATGCAGGAACACCATGGAAAAAAAATGGAACATATAAAAGCCATGGTTTAATCAGAGAGGATTGAAAGAAAGAGAAATCTCAGAAGAGCTAGTGACTGATCTGTGGCTGGAGAACAGGCAACCGAGAGAGAGACAGAGGCAGCGAGAGAGGTCTGGTTGCAGAGCTAACTCCAGGCAGTGCAATTAGAATTTGCCAGGTAGCAGAAGTCACCCTGTCCAGAGTGACAACTTTGAAGGGTGAGTAGCGCGTAGCCTTCATAGACACGGTTGAAAACACTTGACACCACCAGAGTGACCCGTGGCAGAGATGAGAGCAGATCTGAAAGCAGCAGTGAAGCCAGCACAGCACCTGGATGCTGCACGGACCATGATAAGCGGGGAAAGCAAAGCGTCCCGCACATCGGGGAGAGGCAGCAAATGCAGGAGTCTGCAAGCACCAGCAGATATACGGGAGGGATAAAGAAGAAGGTGACCATGCTATTAGCTCAGATGATTTCTTCAAAGGAGCAAAGGACGGTGCTGCAGCAGAAGGCAAATGGACTCTGAATTTCCAGGCCAAGACAACTTGCTTTACTTTGAAATAATATATTTGAGAGCAAGACAGAAAGAGTCTCTGCAGAAGGAGCCACATCTGACAGTGGTGAAGAGAGCAGTGTAGCAGAAGGATAGTGGGGTGTAGCTGAGGGACAGCGGTGTAGCAGAGTGTCCCTCTGCTACATGTGGACACCACCTGAGTGTACTACTGACCAGATGTGGACCTATTTCTGCTGACATCATCACCTAGTTAAGTGTCCCAAGACCTGAGCGCTGTAACTAGAGGGCTAAAGGGGTGGAAGATGTTAGAGGATGTCCTCCTGTGTGGCCCGATAAGAGCAGCAATGGGCATGGAGTCTGCAGCAAATCTTTCAGTGGCTAGATTGGAATGGGAGATCCTCGGGGTGTGGCATGGTCAGGACAAGTCCAACTGGCAGCAGAGCTGCCCTCAGAGGGAGACTATTCCCTAAATACTCTCATAGGGCAACTTGAGGTCCCAGCCACAAAGAAGAATGACTGACTTGTTGAGAAGTATTTCCAAAGAGAGTTTGGAAAGAAGATATGCTCCTAGGAGTGGTGCCTTTGTGTGGGTCATAGTTCCTTTTAGCTGGCTTAAAAAGACATTTCAAAATAACGGGTCCATTTATACAGGCTGAGATGTCCAAGCAGGAG
Source organism: Coracias cyanogaster (assembly GCA_033124195.1). Classification (NCBI taxonomy): domain Eukaryota; kingdom Metazoa; phylum Chordata; class Aves; order Coraciiformes; family Coraciidae; genus Coracias; species Coracias cyanogaster. Next base: position 63,737 of record JAVSBS010003492.1, on the reverse strand, counting down.
ACAATGTCTTGCCTTGCAGGCAGACCAAAGCCTTGGATGGTCTCTTGCCAGTGCACACAACAGGGCCGGTGCAGGGGTTGCTAGTAATGGGTGAGGAGCTTTGCTGCAATGTCCTCAGGATGGGGTACTAGAGAGAACAACCCATGGAGAAGTTGGAGTGATTAAATCACCTTCACTTGGGGCTCTTTTTACTTTGTCTTATGGAGAGACTGTTTCCAAAGACAGAATGGGAGAGACTATATACATTTAAATATTAGAGACAGCTTGTTGTCTGTTGGAGCAAGAGGAAGATGACCATTGGGTAGCTGACCTGCCAGTTCCTGAGCACTTGTCTCAGGCCCTGTAATATCTGGGCTTTGATGAAGATCTCTTCTGAAGCTGCTTGACTTCAACTTAGCCCAGATTGTCCAAACCAGATGACAAATAAACATTGCCCATGCTGGGGGCTCAGTAAATCTCATGATGTTTGAAAATGTGGCATGAGGAAAGCCATGCCAGGATCTGTCAGCATGACCACTCGCTCCTGACCTGCCCACTGATGCCACTGTCTTCAGATGAGCATAAGACATTTTGGTCAAGGCCTTGAAGACTATCCAGGGGCAAAGCTGAGATCCAGTCTTGGAGCTGTGAGATGACATAGCAGTGTCGTGGCAGGTTTAGCTGTGAAGGGGCTGTGGGCTGGCAGCCAACGCTGCCCAGTGATGCTCCACCCTGCCAACCTTGTCTTCTTCAAAGCACAGGGACTACATTAAACAGCTCCTTGCTCCTCTGTGCAGCTTGGGTTTGCTGGCACTGACCTTCGGGAGCACAAACAGCCTCTTGCTGACCCTGAGCAAGCCAGGCTCTGAAAGAGAGATGTGGCTTCTCCTCCACCTCCAGCCAGAGCGATGGCACGGTCACATGTGGTCCTTCCTGCGGCAATGTCTCAGCTCCCATCCAAAGGCTGGGTTTTGTCTACATCTGATTGCCAGGTCTGAATCCTTCTCTCCATGTGAAACACATCATGTGTCCTCCTTGACCCTTTGCCGCCTACCCTTGAAACATAGATTATAGTCCTGACAATTTCCAAGTGAATCTGTTAATTAGTTCCTGAGACAGTATTAATTAAATACATGCTCTTTACAAAATTTCAATTTGTTTGTTCATCTTCTGCTGACCCTTGAACTAATGAAAGGCTTTTTGCTGACCCCCTCACACCCCACAGGGAGTTAAATAGTGAAATAAGGTGGAGAGGTGGATGTTTGAAGAAATTAGGCTGCAATTCTACAAGGTTACCCAAGGTAACCAAGGTATTTATAGCTTTGTATAATAGCCAGGGCAGGGTGGGTAGCTCCAGTTCTTCCTAAATAGCCGTACATCCAACATCCCGCATGGAGGAACACAGCTCCTGGGCAGGAGGCAGCCTCCAAACTGTGTACGCAGAGACCTGTGCTAGGTAATAAATAGTCCCAGCTGGTGGCATGGTCCCTGATACAGCTGGACTCCATCATCAGAAAGAGCAAATATTAAACCTGGAACTGGGGATCCTGGGATGTGCAATCAAATTGGAGGAGGAAATCTTGGCTTGAGGCTGCCTTTGGCTATTGCCTGCCCCACCTTTGCACGTTAGTGGCCTGCTCCCAGATTTCCTAATGTGATAAATAAAAAAAGGCAGAGCTCAGCTCTGGAAAAGCATCACCCAGGCCAGCAGGACCTGGGTCGTGCTGGCAGGAAAGCCCATGTGCTGGCAGCTCCTGCCCAAGCCGTGCCCCTCTCTGCAAAGGGGCAACCCTGGCTGAGCTCTGAAGTGGCTGCGCGTGTTCTCACTTGCTTCACTGTTGTTCCCTGATCATCCCATTTTAAATGGAGCTTTGTTTGGTTATTTTTGCAGTGTCAGAATTAATTTTGGAAAGTGTCTCATTGTAAGCTTTCAAAAGGATTATGCCTGCGTCTGCCCAGCTCTATAATTAAGTCTCAGATTTCCACTTCTAGCAGAAACAATGTGCTTGAAATAAAGCTGGTGGTTTAGGGAGCTATCGGTGCATTTTGTCAGCAGTGCAAAGGATGCCTGAGATGGGGCTGGAGGCATTTTCTGCCCGTCTTGTGGCTATGTGGTTTGGGGCCAAGCAGAGATCTTTTGCTTGGGATGGCAGAGGCTGGAGATGCTGGAGGTGTCACCACTTGCTGTGATGTACTTCCAAGGCAGGCTGCAGGACTCCAGAGGTGACTGATATAAGTTGTTCTTCTTTACTTTCCATCTCATTGCCAGTGTCCAGAGACAGGCTTGACTTCTTGTCCAGGAACCCCAAGAAGAATCACAGAATCGCCTAAGCTGGAGAAGACCTTTAAGATCATCGAGGCCAATCATTAGTCTCACACTGACAAGTCCTTGACTAAACCACATCCCCAAGCACTATGTCTACACATCTTGTAAATACTGCCAGGGATGGGGACTCCACCACTGCCCTGGGCAACCTGTTCCAATGCCTGGTAACCCTTTCAGTAAAGAACTTCTTCCTAATATCCAATCTAAACTTCTCTCTTGTTCTATTTCTTCTTGACTGACACCTACCTGGCTCCAAACTCCTTTCAGGGAGTTGTCGAGAGTGAGAAGGTCTCCCCTGAGCCTCCTTTTCTCCAGGCTGAACAACCCCAGGTCCCCCAGCTGCTCCTCACAAGACTTTTTCTCTAGACCCTTCACCAGCTTCATTGTCCTTCTCTGGACACGCTCTAGTGCCTCAATGTCCTTCTTGTGGTGAAGGGCCCAAAACTGACCGCAGTACTCAAGATGTGGCCTCGCCAGTGCTGAGTACAGGGGTAAAAGAAACAACCATGGAAGTGCCCTTTATGAACCTGTGGAGGATTTATATCGCTCAGCACAACTAACGGGGGTTTTGGGTCCTTTGGACATCCCTCGACTCACAGCTACTGGAAGTGCCTGATGGTGCAGGCAGGTTAAAGATGAAACTGGTACCAGGGAGCAAAGCAGTAATCGGCTGTGCAAACAGAGGCGGCGGTGGTGGGTGGCAGGGGATGGGGACGGAGGTGCCACAGCCATCTGGCAGACACAAAGCAGTTCATCTGTCCATGTGGGATGAATCCTTGGAGACAGGAGAGAACAAGGCACGCACAAGAAAGGAAAGCAAGGACAGAGGAGAGTGAAGAAAAAGGTGTGGAATAAACTGGGAGGAAAGAAGCTCAAGCTGGCTTCACGAAATGCAAGGGTTGCCCCAGAGCAGGACGATGCCAGCGTCCCGTGCGGCGGAGGGCTGGTGAGCTGGGCGGGAGGCTCGGCTGTCCCGCAGGGCCCCTGGGCTTGCCTGAAGTCCAAGTGTTTCAAACCACCTGCTTAGCCCGCAAAGCCATTCCCTTCAGGGCTGCTGGCCTGTGAAGACTGGGGTTAGATAAACGCAGGGCTGCCTGGGCTAGCGCCAGCCCCTGCTTTATTAGCGCCAGCTCATTTCTGCTTGCTTCTACCAGGCTTTCGCAAGGGAGAGCTGGGGCTGTCCCTCTGCCTCTCTTTTCCAAATGCACGTACGTCAGATGGGGACAGGGGACTTCAGCGGGCCAGCCAGCTGCCTTCCTCCACGGTTGCTGTCTCTCACAATACCGCGGGTAGCCTTGTGTTATTTTTGGATGCTTTCAAGCCCCAGCTCCTAGAGGCATATGGTGATGGCAGCCAAACCCTTGGCCTCTGTGGCCGTGCAGAACGGAGCCATGTGTGTGCCAAGGTTAGAAACTGGAAGGCAAAGGAGAGATGTTAAGGGTGACGAGGTATATTTGTGGCTCTTGTGCCATTTTAGCCCCTTATTCATGGGTTTTGTTTCCCGATGTGTCTTTGAAGTGCTTGGTCTTGGCTGTGTTGCATCTCTCTTTCAGCCAGCAAAGCATCATTGCTTGGGCAGCCTGCAGAGAAATCCAGAGGCTAACACAGCCTTGTCTGGTTGTCAGAGCTGTGAGTGTGGGCTGGAGCTCCTGCAAGTGTTGTGCTGGCCATACCAGCACTGCAGCCAGGCTTGAGAACCTCTGCAGAGCACCCCAAAGCCTCTGCTGTGGACCCTGCGTGGCCCCAGCGCAGCTCTGTGCTCATACTGCTGCACCATGTGCTGCGAATGCTTTCCTCCAGTGCTCCCCACAGCAATGTCCCCATCTGGGAAGCTGAGGGATGGTCCCAGAGGTCATTACAGCACTGGATGCAGAGGTAGGCAGAGATGTTCCCCAGACCTCCTTTCAGACAAGGCACAGAAGCATTTTTCTCCATGGCTGGATGTGCCTGGGGATCTCCAGAACTTACTGCCATATCCATTTCAAAGGGGCAGCCCATTTCTCACCATCCCTCAGGATAAGGGCTATTTCCAGGCTTGCAAGTGGTGCTTCCAGCCTGGGCCTAGGGCTGTGGTGGTGATTTCACTTGAGCAAAACTTCTTCTGACTGCTCATCTCCTCTTCTTCTCAGGACCAGACTGCCCTGTCAAGGCATGAGCCTGTATATCCTCTTGGGCAGCATGGATGTGGTGGGGCTTGGAGATGCTGGTCCCTGGGAGACTCTTGCTTTGCATCGCTGTGCAACCTTGGTCCCTAACAGCTTCATAGCAACTGTGCACCCACCTTAGGGAGCAGTGACTTAGTTCCACTTCAGCAAGACAGAAAATAGGCAAGAAGGCAAGCACAACCTCGGCGCTCTTGGATAAAAGAACATTAATGCCGTTAATATCCAGCAATCAGAATTTCTTAGAGAGAATAGTGCTGCATCCCCTTCCCTCCTGCTCATCCCCTGCTTGTTTAATGAAAATCAGAGACAGCCATTAAAGAGCTGCTTAGCATTTCAATACGTTTAATATCCTCACTGATAAGGGAACGATGGATATTACCAAAAGGCCTTTCTTAAACTCTCCCCTTCTGCAGCCGGTGCTCCTGGCTTGTGTTTGTCTCCATTCCAATTCTAAACCATTTCCTTCAATGAGGAAAAATTATGATAAGATTATTTTTTTTAATATAAGGGATATTAATACACAGCATTTCTGATAATGACAAGGAAGAAAGGCATGCCAGGCCTCCCCAGCCTTGACCTGGATTAATCGGGTGCTGATTGCTCAGCAAGCCAAGGGCCTCCCACAGTCAGGCTTCGTCATGACTGATGCCAAGGGCTGACCCCTCCGCTGGTGTTAATGGGAGAAATGGGGCACCCGCCTGCCGTAGTGAGGAGGGAAGTAGCATCCTCCGCCTGGCCGCGGTGAAGGGCTGGGTGAGACGTTCGGCCGTGGTACCTTGTGAAAGATGCTGGCTTGATGGCTGCTGCACTGGGGAAGAGGCCAAAGGGTGATGGGGACACTGGTGAGCTCCAGGGAGCTCTGGGGCAAGCGGGGAAGGTATCACTGCCTACTTCTCAGGGCAGACACCCTGCTGAAAAAGGGGCCCAACACATTAGGAAAAGAAAAACCCCAGGGAGGGGGCAAAGAGCTGCCCAGGAGGCAGGAAAGAGGTGAGGTGTGGTCCCTGTGATGCTCTGTCCCAGCAGATGAGGATTGATGAGCAAGCTCTCCCAGCCCTGGTACAGCACGAGGAGTTACAGTGACACTGATGTGGCACAGGTGCTGCTCCAGATGGATTGTTGTACCACTGTTGGTAACTTGTTGGTGTGTTTATATATCAGATGCCAATTTAAAGGGCTCTCCCCCTGCACTGTTAATGGGGCACAATGAAGTTCACTGGGAATTACTAACAGCTCGGTCTGGGGCATCAAGTGCAAGTTTTTCTGGTGGGTGCCACAGCCATGTGAAAGTGCAGAGCAGGGATGTACCACGGCATGGCCCCAGCACCCTGCTCCCACCCTGCCACCCTTGGGCCTGTGCTGGGGAGGCGGAGGGAACCAAACTTGTTTAATCCCAATTTTAAAAGGCTCTTGAATTCAGGGCTGTTGCCTGTGCAAGGGATGGAGGGGGCATGGTGCCTGGCCTTTTGTGTGGGGAAAGCCCCCTCCTCCTGTCCCCCCCCCCTGCAGAGGAGCACTGCTTTGCCAGGAGGATCCTAGACCTCTGTGCAGTGTTACCTGTGCTTCAGGACCCACTCAGCTCATCCTCCTCCTGTAGACACCTTGTGAGTGGGACAGGGATGCACATAGGCCTTGGGAGAGGGCACCCATGCCCCATCATCTCTTGGCACTCCTCCTCCTGGGAAAGCGATGTACAGCACCAGATGGACAGATGGACACGTGTCGGGGGCTACAGAGATGTGCAGCGTGGCTCTGCTCCCTGCTATAGGTAACCCCTTCTCTGCAGGGGTTGGAGGGGATTGTCCTGGCTCTGCTGGTGGCCTGACACAGGGTGTCAGGTCCTGGAGATGGTGCCTTTCCCTTAATGACTGCCACTCATGCAGCCTGACCCAGAGGCACCTGGCCCTGCAGATGCTATGGCAAAGCAGAAGTGCCTGGATGTTGCCTCCCTGGCCCAGGAGGAGCAGGGATATTGGGGGCAGGCAGGACTGCCCTCTCCTAGCCCAGGCACGGATTCGCTCTTGCAGGGCTGCGATGGGCAATCCCTGGGTGTAAAGCTGGGTGAAAGGAGCAACAGCCGAGCAAGGAGGCTGTGGTCTCCCTGGTCGTGCTGAAAGGGGGAATAGCTGGGCTTGGTTCCCCTCCTTTGCTGAGCCTCCCTGGCTGAGCTGTGCTTTCCTCTCTCCGCAGTATCTATAAATATCCTCCCCATCTCCGTGACAGCCAGGTGTGGGACCACGTCTGAGGGACGTGGCGACGGCAAGAGACTCACCAAGGAGCAGAGGCAGCAGCTCGCAGTGAGATGGGGGAAGCAGGCATCATGTCCCATCCAGCTCAGGCCAGGGAGAGGGACTGGGAGCCTGGGGAAGGATGCAGGTGGGGAGACAGGCCAGGAATCCTGGCGTGATGCCATCCATGTGCCTGGTTCCTGGGCTGTTTGTGTTTACTGGGATGCCTTGTGACCACGTCTGCAGCTAAACATGCTATGGAAAGGGGCCACATTTCCAGACAGGAGCCTCCCAGGCCTTTTTTCAAGTGTTCACATCCTGTACCAGCTCGGACAGTGCCCAGCCTCCAGGCACATGCTCTGATTATGCACACGAGGCACATCCTGACCTCAAAACCAAGTGTCCAGTGAAACCAGGATGCCACCCCCAAGGCTCAGCACCCTGCTGCACCCACCACTGTGTGCAGGCACCTCAGCACACATCATCCTCCTTCCCAAAAGCTGATAGTGTATCTGAGAGGTCTCCCATTCCCTGGGAGGGATTTGGGGCACACTAGTCTGGCTTCACTGTGTCCTGGCTCCTGCAAAGCTGCTTTACACTTTGTGACAGTGCCCAACCACCTCAGCTTCTCTAAGAGCCTGGGTCACGGCAAACCCAAAAGCTGTGGGGAGGTGCAATATCTGGTAGCTCTGGGCACCACTGCAAGACCTGGAGGACTCACATTCCTGGGACATGTGGGGCTGGGGTGGCACCAGAGGGCTGGAGAGCCCCGGTGGGTGCCCAGGTTTTGTTGGAGGTTGGCAGGGTTAACCCCCTGCGTTGAAGCATCACACTGGCAGCGGGCATCGCTCAGTACTGCAAGGCCAAAGCTGGCTTCTGCCTCCCCAGAAGTTCATTTCCAGAGCCTGGGATTGAGATTGTGGCAGTGTGGATTGTGTCCCTCTGGGATGCCTGGCTCTGCCTGGGCACTGGGTGACAGAGTTGAGGGATCCAGCACTATGACAAGTCCTTTCAGCACAAGGAGATTGCTAGGTTGGAGTAGCAATGTGAGTGCTGGCAGGAAATCAGCGTTCTCACCAGCTGCAGGGGTGCAGCCACCATGGCATCAGCACTGCTCCGAGGCTTCCTGGCAGCTTGGTGCTTCATATGCTTCAGGAAACCATCAGCCATGACCCCTTTGCTCTGAGGTCCACTGCTTAACTGCACCCCTGGCCTGACAGAACCACTCAGCCTCCTCAAACTGCCTTGGGGGCTGCTGGAGTGCTCCCCGAGCCATGGCTATGTCCCTTCCTGAGCCCCTCTGCAAGCCCATCCCATGATACTGCTGATGACAGGATCTCTCCGGTGCTGTCGCTGGATGGACGGCTTCCCAGGCAGGCAGAGCAAAAAACGCAGAGGGACCTGCTACTCTGGGTTGTTCCCAGGTCCTGGTGATGAATGGTGCAGACATGTCCCCACAGGCACAACCCTCAGCTCCTCTGAATGGGGAATTGTTCCACCACGGTGTTGTGAGATGGGCAGGGAGCCCCCCTCACCCCAGCAGGCAGGAAGCTGTTGGCAACACCATGGGGTGTCCCAGCATGGGGTCCAGCATCTCCAGGGAACACGCTGGGATGCAGGGGGGGTTGAAGGGTGTGTGGCACTTCCCTCTCAGCCCTGAGCCCACTGAGCAAGTCTGGGGTGGGCTTTAGCCAAGGAAAAGCCTGACAGTTAATAGGGAGTGGAGCCCGTCCTGCCTTACGTGCCTTTTCCTGGGATGGGTTGCCGGGAGCAGGGCAGGGCTGCAATCACACTTCGGTCCCCTGGCCATGAGTGCCTGGGAGAGTGAGTAACTCCAGCGCATGTGGCATGGGTGGGAGTCAGCACCTGGGCTTACCAGGACAGTTATTAGTGATGGTTCCACATTTAGATGGGGAAAGAGTCATGGCTGCTGTAGGGGGTCTGTTGACAGATGCCGAGTGTGTAACGCTGAGCAAGGTACTCACTGGGTCGGCAATTCTACCTGCTCCAAGGAAAAGGGATGCGGAGGCTTCCTCGGCGGAGCTGTGGGAACGATGCTCTGTGCTCCCGATGCAGCCCAGACGCCTATCACAGGGCACCCTTCCCACCCTGGGACAACTGCTGCGTCCTCCCAAACTCTGCTTTTGAGGAGACTGACCCTCTCTCAGGTGGCTGGGTGTTGTTGGCCCTGGCTGTGTTGTCCCCAGCTCCTGCTGCCCCAGCTCAAGGGCGAGTGGAGAGTGTCCTATCCCAGGACGATATGGAATGAAGAGTATCAGGGGGGTGGGCAGTTCTGCCTGTCTTCCCTGGTCCCAGACATCAAGGGGAGCATGTACAGGGGGTTTTCCTTTCCATGCCCTCCAGGACTGAAGGGCAACCCCCATTCCCTTCACACCAGACCCCAACTGTGTGCAGAGATCCCTGCCGGGCCACGGCTCTGCCAGTAAGTTTGGCTCCCACAGCAGCGGGACGGGAACAGCGAAGAGGGAAGGGGAGCGTGAGAAGCAGTGGGGGCTTGCTCGAGTACCACGAGGGAGGGAGGATGGATGGATGGATGGATGGATGGATGGATGGATGGATGGATGGATGGATGGTGGGCAGTGGGGAGCAGGAGCCCACCGTCCGGATGCTCGAGCTGGGTACAGCGTGTGTGGTGTGGGAAGGGGGGCTCGCTGCAGAGCCCACCCAGCCCATTGGCTTGCGAGCGATGACAGGCAGGCAGCTCCCTCCCTGCCAAGCCGCTCGCCTGTGTGGATGCGAGCAATGTGCGCAAAGTGCCTTTGCATTAGCCGGCGTGTGCCGTAGGTCCAGGCGCTCGCTCGCAGAGGTGCTGGGACCAACGAGGTGGCCCTGTCCTGTGCCTGGTGGCCCTGCCAGACCATGGCATGGGCACAGGGGGATCTGACATCCTCGCTCTCCATCGTCGTTGCTTTGGCTGCCTGCCTCTCTGCCACCACCAGCGAAGGTAGGAACCGGGGTGGCCCTGGCGTGATGGGGCAGCATTGGGGGGACCTGCAGGAGCTTTGTGGCTGTGTGGATGCGTCCTCCTGGGCTTGTTCAGTCTCCTGGGCTTAGCTTCTCCCTCCTCCCAGGGAAGCGCAGCTCTGGGTTCCTGACTGCTTGAGTTTGCTGATTCTAGAGCTTTTGCACCAGAGGCTAAACTTCTGAGCTGGGCAGGAGGACTTGATTTCTGCAGCAATGCCTGCCAGCTCTGCCCAGCCTCCCCTGCCAGGGCTCTGCTGCAGCAGGCACGGGTGGCTGCAGAGGGGACAGGGACATGGGCACCAGCTCGGCCATGGCGATCCCCATCGCCAGAGCCGGCGGCAGCGCAGGGCGTGCGTGCTGGCCGGGCAGCGTGGGCTGCAATGGAGCGAGCGGGTGGGCACACGAAGGGGAGCTGGAAGGGCACTTAGGTGGGAAACTTGTCACGAGGGAAAGGGCTGGAAACTTCTGAAGTAGAAAGCAGGGATGCCGTCAGGGATCCTCTCCCGACATCTTGGTGTCAGCCATGTCAGGCCTGCTGCCTCTGCCCGGCCGCTCTGCCCTGCTGCTGGCTGCACTCACCCGCGGCTCTTGTCGGCAGCACAGCCCTGCTCCGGCACCTCAGGCCCCCTTTGGCTTCGGCAGCGCAGCTCCTGCTGCTTGCCACCCACCCGCTCGCCTGCCTCCTTCTGCACTGGCAGCGGTGGCATGGCTGCTTCCCAGGTCTGCTGATCTTCGGCACCCGGAGATCTGCCGTTCCCGCTCCCAAGTGTGTCCTTGGCACTGGCAGCAGCATCCTTCCTCCCTTCTGCTATGCCTGAGAGCCGTGGCCAGCACGGTGCAGCCCGCTGCAGCGAGCCCTGGTGCCGGTGTCCCTGCCCGGTGGTGGCAGTGGCATCTCTCCCTTCTCCTGTCCCTGCATCCCGGACATCCTTCCAGCACGTTGAGGCCCATGCTGGCACCGCGATGCCTTGTGCACTTTGCGGCACCCCAGCAGGCCGGGTCCTTGCACCTATTGCCGCCTTCCAACACCCACCCAAACGTACCCAGCCTGTCTTCCTCACCTGTGTTACCCATTTACAGCTATTTTCTGGTCCTAACTCTGTTTTCTCCAGCTGCCACTTCCAGCCACTCCTTTCCCCACTGGCTTTCCGCCCATCATGGGGGCTCTCAGGGGCTGTGCAGGTGCAGGTGGGACCCCAGCACCCCGACACCCCCAGCCCATGCTCGCCCCCAGCTCCGTGGTGCAGCAGCTCCCTGGACCTGGCCCTGGGCAGAGCGCGGTGGGGGAGGCTGCCCAGGCTCTGGGTGCTGCAGCCCTGCAAAGCCAAGCAGCCCTGACTGGGGCTGGCTAACCTTGGGCATGGCCAAGGGACGCTGGGCCCTCTTTGCTTTCCTCTGCGGAGGAGATCGCTGGCTGCTAGGGTGGGTTTTATGACATCTGTATGGACAGCCAGGCCCTGGACTGCTGTCTGCCTGACCCTGGCTGGGAGAGGCTGGGGTTTCCCACAGGACTTTTTGGAAAGGAAAGCTGGACTCAAAACCCGCCTTGATCAGGTGGATCTGTGGGGCTGGGGATGGGCTCTGGGGAAGACCAAGCAGGCTGGATCTGGATTATACCAGGCAGAAGGTGCTGAGTGCCGTCAGGATGAAGTGCAGGACCCTGCATAAAGCTGGTTGCGCTCCGTCCGCTGGCCCCAAGGATCCTCATGCCTCTGTGGGCACTGGGCCAATGCTCAGCAGCGGCACGGGGCAGCTCAGTGCCAGCCGGACCCCGCGACACGGGCAGAGGAGCTGGGGATGCGGCTGCAGGCTCCTGCCAGCACCCGGCATCTCGGGGTGCTGGGATGGGCTGGTGGCTGCATCCATGCCGGGGCAGTTGCGGTGCCGTTCACTGAGCGCCCTGGCACGGGGATGGGACGAGAAACACGGAGAGATGCTGCAGAGTGCAACACAGCCCTGGTGTCTCCTGCACTCCGGTTGTGCTGGGCTTTGATATCCCCGTTCTACAGCGTGTGGCACGTGCGGGGACAGTGTGAGGGTGTAGCCGTGGTGCACAAAGGTGCTGGTTGCTGCTGGCCAGGACCTCTGCCCGCTGCCACAGCCACAGTTTGCTTCTTGCCGTGCATCTCCGGCCATGCTACTTAGCAAACCCAATGCTCGTGGAAGAGCTGCAGGGTAGAAAATAGAAAATTACAGCCGCAAAGTGAATTTAAGGCTGGTGTGTACCCACTTTGTGTGTGCGTATTGGTGTATAAAGACGGGTACTCACCTGAAGCAGCAGCTTCGGTCTGATTTTCTTCATCTTCCAAAAGCTCCCAGCGCCTTTCCCTTTCCCAAAATGTTTGTTCCAAGAAGTTTTCTGCTTCTACTTTTCATTCCTTTCAGTCTTGTGTGCAGTGGGTGCCCTGGAAATAGGAGGAAAATGGAATGGCCATTCCATGGGAAATCCCCATGTTTCAGTGCGGCAGCCTTTGCAAAACGCATTGAAAGCCAAAATTCAGATTTTTTTTTGAAATTGATGAAAATTTGTAGGATGTGGGAGATTTCCATTTGGAGCACAGAAAAAATTTCGTCTGAAAGTGTTAAATTGCATTAGAGCAGGGAGGTAGAAAAGTTATTTTCAATAATATGAAGATAGTGTGATAGACTAAAATATCTGCACTATTACACACCGCCTTGCACAGGTAAAAATATTCAAGGGGATATTTTATATGACACGATGAATCGAAGTTAAATAATAGAATACGATATATCTTTGTTGTACTGAAAAAAAAAATCAAAGGAGCAGAAATTACAACATTTGGGACTTGGTCAAAGGAGCGACAAAATTGTCTTTTCTGCCAGAAAACGGCCCTTCAGATGCTGCTGCCAGGGTCTGCTCCCTCTCAGGTGATGCCTCTGGCTCAGTGAGCTGGGAGACCTTCCTCCTCACCACAGCAAGGACCTCATGGACCGTGGTCAAGCTTGGGTGCTGTCTTGGTTGGGGACAAGGGGCAGCAGAGAAAGGGAACCCACGGACGTCTCCTCCAGCATTTTAGGGCACGTCGGGATGGCCGAGGCAAAGAGCGGGTGACGGGGATGGGGTAATGTACAGTGAGCAGGCTGGGAAGGATGCAGAGCTGATGACAGAGGGATGTTCCCCTTTTCCCTGCACCGTGGGGTCGGTGATGGAGATGTTTTGTTCCTCCATGCAACAAGGATGGGATGCGGGAGTCTACTGGTGTCCTCAGGAAAATCCAGCATCTTGCTGCGCTGCTGCAACGGGGGCTAGAGGAGAGGTTTGTGTAATGGCCCCCGCTAATCTCTGGATTGTAATCTCATTAATTGCCCCTCTGCTCAAACAGAAAAAGAGGTAAAAACTCATCTGCGCGTTTATTCAACGCTACTTTTCTACCCCTTCTGCGGCAATGCCGAAGTTGGGGCTGTGGAAGAAGCGCGGCTCTGGAAGGGAGAGGAAATCGCTTTTTCGGTTGTAAAAAGGCGGTGAGGATGCCGTGGTCCTCTGTGAGAACTGGAAACAAGAGGTTTTAGGCATGGGGTGTGGAGAAGCATTACTTTAAAACAGGGAGGTGAATTGAGCTACATTTGAAAAAAAAAAAAAATCCTTGTTTGGGGTGTATAATTTTTTAGTCGCTCTCGAAATGCTAGTATAAAGCAAATACTTGCATGATTTTAGGCAGGCTTATGGGACTATGTTTCTGGTCTCATTTCCATCCTTCTTGTCTTAATAGCTTGTAAAACTTCTGGAAAATCAAATCCCCAAATTCACAGGAAAATACAACGGCACACAAATTGCACCTGCTCTGCGGTCTTTTTTCCTTCTCCCGGAATTCTTGTTTCCTGAAATCGCGAGGGGTTTATTTACAGTGCAAATAAACAGGCACCCATTTTGGCGACAGTGGAAATAGGTCTGATGAATCCAAATTTACGCGCAACTGAAAACCTGGCGAATTGCTACAGGGGTAAAGGAATTCCCTATTTTTTCGATGGCTGAGAAATGCTTAGAAAAACATTTTACCCAAATGAAAAAAAAAAAAAAAACCGCCAAACCGCCAAACCCCAGCCCCAGAAGATGCTCAGCCCGGGGCGGGGAGGGAGAGCGGCTCATCCCACGCATCCCACTGGGGTCGGCGCATGTGGGTCCCGGTGGGCAAGAGTTCGGGGAGCGCTGGTTTCATCGAGACATCCTGACACCTCCGCTCTTTGTTTCTGTCGGGTCCTGTGTTTCGTTCGTCCCTGCTCGCCTCACTGGCAGCCTTCGGTGCTGCCTTTATCTCCAGGGGCAAATCCATTCATATGATAACTCTATTCATACCCTGACAGTTTTTTGATAGTTCATTCTCCTAACCCCAGCGTGTTTGCATGGCCAACACTCAAAATTATTCCTCTGTCAGAGAGAAACCATTAACCCCTTCGGCCCTGGTAGTTCAAAAGTGAGCGGCGGGATCATGCAGTTCTATTTCCTTCAAAAAGAAACAAAAACCCCCCATGTCCTGCCCCTGTAGATGTGCGGTACTTAGGGCCATAAATAGCCACACAGAGGATGTAACTCCTTTATGGATTAGGTCCAGCCACGCCAGTAAAGCCTAATGACTTGTGTTTGTCCTAGGGATACCAGCCAGAAAGGTATCCAAAATTTATCTGAAGACATCGGCAAAGGCAGACCCATCCCTGCCTTTAGTAATTCATTCCAATGGCTCATAAGCCTCAGCCTTAAAAAATTGAACCCCTCTTTTCCCTAATACCAATTTGCCTGGCTTCACCTTTTAGCCATTTGTTCTTGTTAGGCTTTTCTTGCTATATTAAAGAGCCCATATTTATCTGCTGTGAAGGTACACTGAGTGCAACCGGGTGCCTCGCACCTCTCGTGGGCACAAGCAGGTTGAGCTCTGCAGGTTCCTCTTTCTCACTTTTTTTTTTTCCTGTGCCTGTGGTACCTTTTGCTCTATCTCCAATTTCTCATATTTAAAATGCCTTAACCGTGTAAGTGAGTGACAACACCGCTGGCTGCAACTGGATAGACCAGCTTCATCCCAACATCAAGGGTGCACACAAGTCGCTAGATCCTTCCTTGGATGATAGACCTTTCATGTCATGTACCTCCCATATAACTTCCAAGGACTCTTCTGATATTTCCTTACCGGTCGCGTGAGATATTCAGCCTGTCCCCTCAAATGTTTTTAGTATTGGTATTTTGGTCCATGAAAAGGGTCCATTTTAGAAAGCTATTTTTTAAGAGAGCAAAGTAATTGCCTTTAAAAGAAATTAGCTTGCTTTAAAAATGCCACAGGGGTATGAACAGCTAAGCATGGTTTGGGCGTGCCAACTGCTGTGAGAGCAAGGGACGTCCTCAGAGAAATTAGGGGAAAAGCATCCAACAGCCTGAAAAATTGTCATCCAATGTCCCTTCAGATAATCCAGATAAGTGAGCGCATTTGCAAAAATCTACATTTCCCTAGTGAATCCTCCCGGAGAGGTTAAAACTCCAACCTTTGCAGGACTGCTGGGATGCAGGAGCCGGTGGGAAGGGCAGGCTGTCTTTTTGGGGGGGGTTGAAGGGTTTGTCCTGCTGATGGACTCACGGACTCTGCTACAGGTCTCCAGGTCCAGGTCCACCTGAGTCACTGTGGGTGCCCTGGGAAGCGTCTGGGAGTGACACTGAGGAGGTACGATTTTGGGTAAGAAATCTGCAAAATCCCAAACAGACAGGAAATAACAGAGTGAACATGCA